>JAXBDA010002920.1:0-38447 GCA_036023075.1 Gaultheria prostrata | reverse complement strand
TAAGCACAAACACAAAACCCCACCATGTGCACGAATTAAATGGAAAATGAGGATTAACCCCACGTCTAACGTGCTCATTCTTCCCTACTTAGGCGCTTAAATTCATGAATTTCACGCGCCTATCAGTGAGCTTACTCGCTACAGGCACCCCGAATCCTTGGTTCAACCTTAGGTCCACCCAATAGTGTTAGGGTTAGAAGCATCATTACTCGCCATTTAATGTAGAGAGAGAGAGAGAGAGAGAGAGTGTTTTGCATGTGGGAAAATAGCACTACTTGTTCACCAAGTATTGGCACATGCATATATACACTTGTAGAACTAGTGCCAAAATTCCCTTAAAGTGAGGATTTTTATACAAGTCCTAACCTTAACTATCTCACCCATTATCCCTAATTAAAATCCTAGATTTTAAGTACAAACCCTAGGATTCTCTAAGTACCTATACTTCTATTAGACACATGTGTATTGTACATGCATTTATACATGTATCTTGGTACAATAATTCCTTAAAGTAACGATGCTCATGCAAACCCTAACCCTAACCCTAACTAGTATACTAGATTTTCCCTCATGATTCTCTCATTAAAACCCTAGCCAAACTTTACCCAAAGTACCTAAAAAACCTAATGATTCTTCCAAAATCCCATGAAACATGGCCATTAATGTGGACATTGTGGGAGAGATTTTGAGAGAGAGAGAGAGAGAGCCGGCCATGGGAGAGGGAGAGGGGTGCCAAGCTTGCCTATAAATAGAGCTCATTCCTCACTTGTTTCTTGGCACCAACTTCTCACCACCTTTATAGTATTCTAGTGTTATGTTTTAGTGAGAGAAACTCTCCTTAATCTTGAGTTTGGTTGAGTTTTCTCTTGAAACTCAACTTGTTTTTTCCATATTCAAGTAAAGCCGCCACTCTCCTCCGTCAAAAGCCGCCACCCAATTCAAATCTAGTAGAAAGAGTAGTAGTAGTAAATTTGTTTCTGGGAAAAGAAGACTATTCTTTTCCTTTCGAAACAACTAGCGTTACTCCGTCCGGCGAACCACGTAGCTTTCACGTCTTCTGACTTACCCTCAGAATTAAGGTAGACTACTTAAACCTTGTATCCTAAATATATTATTCTCGCGTAGTTGTTATAATGCTTGGTTTACTACAAATAAATTTCTTGTCATTATTAAATTAATCGATTTCGGGAAAATTAGACGGTAGATACTAGATACTCATTTTCAAAGTTGTATATTATAATGATCAAGTTGATAAATGAACTTATAAATTTTACGTCGTTATAATGCCCATCTAAGTTTCAGAAATATGAAGTACTTGACTAGTTTTCTATAAAAGCGCATAGTAACGGAGTAATTAAGAGAAATGAGATTTTGAACTTAAAAATCCAAAGGTAACTACGTAGTCGTTAAGCACTGCTTTTCATACAAACCCTAGATTGATTTTCAAAGGATCGCATAGGAGAAATCATGAATTTACGTGACACGTTTTACCAGAAAGTTGCATTATCACGAGACACATTTTATGAGAAAGTAGCATATTCATCTTGACAAGTTTCACGAAACATGTTGCATGAGTACGATACACGTTGTTATAAGAATTGACACGACACGGTTTACGAGAATTGAAAAGTTGTATTTACGAGAACGAGATGAAAGTGGAATGACTGGATAATAGGGAATTGAATTGAATGTGGTAGTGCAGCTTAAACGCCCCCCCAACTTTGCGGAGAGAACTTAGTGGTTTGGGCTAAGCGTGTACAACAACATGGTTGCCAGACCTTATATCATGCAAATGCGGTCCGTGATACAAGATGGCCGGGACCATGTTCATGTGGGCGCGTTCGGAAAGTTTGGCGACCGTCAATTGAAAGGAGACATAAACGAACCAATACTTTTGTGTGATGGACTGTAGGCCCAGTGGTCGGAAGCAGTGCCATAAGAGTGGAGTGACTCGACTGTAGGCCTGGTGGTCAGAAACAGTCCACACCTAGATAAATTTGAAGAAGAATGCCTACACTAAAAGATAGACACATTACTTTATGATACGTGTGATACACCCCGTTTGTATCGACACTGACATGTGCATTTCATATAGATACTGTTATCTGTTAAACTCTCGTTATTCTTTATTGCTATAAATATTGTTCTAGAATTACTAGTATAAGCTTTTGGGGGTAAGAGTTACCTATTGGGCGTTTTCGCTCACGGTGTTGCACTTATGTGACCCTGACATAATACTACGGTGTTGCTCTGCAACTTTGACGTTTTTAATAGACTATCGAGATGAACTTGAAGCATACTATAGCTTGGAGAACTTCGGAGATAGGCGAGCTGCCAACATGGGAGATTACCAGACCGAGAGCTAGAAGAAGCCGTAGATCCTACCCTAGTAGAATAAATGTATTTTTGAAGAAAGCAATTGTTGTATTTAGACTTTTATATTTTATTATTATAACAATAATAACGTTCCTAAACTTAGGGGCGTAATAGTTTGAGAGCCTCATATCAGCTTTTCATTTTCAACATTTTGGCTTTTTGGATTATGGTAAGATTATGTTTTGGATTTGGTAGGACTGTTTGGGAGAAATATGCAGAATACATTTTGCAAGAGGAGTAGTGTTTGAGAAATATGTACAAAATATATTTTGTAGGTCTTTTTGTTAATTAAAATAGGAAAAGGGGAAAATGAGAAGTCAAAATGCACCTC
The DNA here is from genome assembly GCA_036023075.1 of Gaultheria prostrata. Lineage (NCBI taxonomy): Eukaryota > Viridiplantae > Streptophyta > Magnoliopsida > Ericales > Ericaceae > Gaultheria > Gaultheria prostrata. The sequence continues at coordinate 35,740 of JAXBDA010002920.1, read as the reverse complement.
TCAGCTTACTATTGGCTTCTCATCTCTAATGTCAAATTCTGATAATGAGTTTTGACTTAATGTGTTTTGAGTTTGGGCAGCCAAACACCCAAAACTAGAAAATGAGAAGTTGAAAGCTGGAAAAGTTGGTAACCAAATAGGCTCAATATTAAGGACCGAGGAAAATAGCACTCTAAGTTTTTTAGAGGAAGAACAACATGTGGAAAAGGAATGAACAATAGAGAAATTAGTGAATGGAATTGGAACGAGTCAAATGTTGTGAACTGTAATGTGTTGGAAAATTCTTGCACTGGTCATTTGTTTTTTAAATGACCATTGAAAGGTAGTCATTTGAAGTCTTCACGATAGAGGTTTGGAAATGGACTTCCATGAAGATTAAAAAAGGGATCATACCGTCCCGAAGATTCCCTCGATTGTCATTTAATTTAAAAAATCAAAACACATCTGAACCATACAAAACACAATTGGATTGCCGAGGGGTGCACAACACCCGTCCCGTTTCCAATTTTGCTTACCCCCGTTGTCGGTCCCTTTATTTATTTTCACTTTAAGAGCTAAAATATTACTAGCATGTAAATTTTTTACTTGGTATTAGGCCCGCCAATGGACCGGATTTAATCCGGATCCGATCCAAAAAAAATTTTGCTCACACATTCGAGTTTTTCCTCAATTAATTTTTTTTTTTTGCAAAAATCCTGAAGAAAAAAAGAAAGAAAAAAACCGGATCGGACTCGGATTTCCGGATTGGATATCCGGTTTTTCGGCTTCGGATTTTTTTATTTCGGATTTAACGAGTTCGGATCGAATTCGGATTCTACCGGCTTCAAATTCAATCCGGTCTATTGACAGGCCTACTTGGTATTAATTACCAGTTAATATCGTTTATTCTCCTAATTCGTAAAAGTGATAACAAATCCAACTTTCCATCTACGTCCGTTAAAATTGAGAGCATTCACAACAAAAAGAAATTCTACATAGTTCCATGATTTGGTCTCCGAAATTATTCTAAATTTAAAAAGGTTGAAATTCACTTTTTTTGCGTGGCCCCACATCCAAAATCTTCAATCTTCTGTATCTTCGGGTCGAGGGGATGCAATTTGAATTTACTATTTCACCCTCCTATTTAAACAATCAAAAGCCCTAGCCCACATTTCCCTCAAATGAGTCGATCTCCTTCGTCCAGTAAATGCACGTTAAAGTTCATCTCTCTCTCTCTCTCTCTCTCTCTCTCTCATCTTGTTTTGGCCAACCCTAGTAGAGTTGTTTTTAAACCCAAACAAAAGCAGTAACGGGATAGAGCGGAGTTGTTTTTTAAGTATTTGAAAAAATGGGCATGTGTTTGAATTTGGAGACTTACAATGTTTGATTAAGATTTCATGTGAGAGGAGGCGGTTCGATGAGGCGAAGGAGTATTTGGAATGGATGTGGGTGTGAGGTTGAAGCTCGACGTTTGTGATTAATGGGCTTGAGAAGAGCAGGTGTTTGGAGGATACATGAAGGTGTTTGATGAAATATGTGAGAAAGGGGTGAGTTCTGATGGGTCGGGCCGTGATTTTTATTCTGGAATGACTCGGTCCCTACTCATGATGTAGTTGCTCCGTACTCAGACTTGACTTGGACACTTGATTTTAGTTCTTTTTTTGTTTATCCATAAAAAAAAAATGTTTTTTTGTGTTTTATCAGCATCCATAAAAAAATGTTGGTATGAAATAGCTACAACATGGGTAGGGACCAAGTCATTCTAGAAAGTATATCAAAACACAAAATACCCGACATGGGTCGGGATCCAGTCAAGTCTGAGTACAAAGCAACTACAACATAGGTCGGGACCAAGTCAATCCAGAATAAGGATCAAAACACAAACGAGAATATAGAAATGACCAAATATTCATGTTATGCCAGAGAAGGCAATGTGCAAATCAACTAAGGCTACAGAGTAACTACAACATGGTTCGGGATCAAATCATTCCAGAAAAATTAAAACACAGAGGATTAAATGGAACGGGCCAAATATTCATGCAACAGAAGACAAAGTGTAAGTCAACAGTAGGTACAGAGCAACTACAACATGTGCCGAGACCTAGTCATTCCAACATAAAGATCGAAACACAAACAAACATATGGGATGGGCAAAATATTTATGTCAAGCCACATAAGTCAAAATGCAAGTCAACTATGGATACATAACAAGTTATTTTAGAATAGAGATCAAAACACAGACGAACATACAGAATAGGTGAAATATTCATGTCATGCCACATAAGACAAAGTGCAAGTCAATTCTAGGTATAAAGTAACTATAAAATGGGTCAGGATCAAGTCATTTCAAAATATGGAGAGTTACATTTTTACCATTGTTCCCTCTAATCACCGTATTATCTCTCTTCACCCATAGTGACGAATCCTGACGTAGATTATGTGAAAATATAAGTTTTTATTAATGCGATCTAACCACCGGAAAACATACCGGAATGTGAGCACATAAAAAAAAATCTGGTGCGAGGATTCGGACCCAATTTTTTAAAATAATTTTGAACCCTATACAAAATACAAATGAATGGATCACAATTACCTGCTTTAAATATTACTAAATATGTTTTCAAGTAGTACTATTTCATCTTCTCTACCGAAAAAGCTTTTATAGTACTTTATTTCCGATCATTTTCAGTAGCTGTCTGGATTGTACCCATAGACTGGAGCAATTTTTCAGTATCTACCTACCGGCTACCACGTGATACCCAATCGGCGCATCTCAGCTGTCCATTTTAATTTTGGACGGTCCCGAATCGAGAGAGAAAAAGGAGAGAGAAAGAGAAAGAGAGAGTGAGAGTGAGGAGAGAGAGTGTTTTAATCTCAGCCGTCCAATACACTTTTGGAAGGCTCGAATGTAACGTTTGAGTACCACGTAGGTTCGGCCACGTGGTACCCGATAGATACCCAAATTTTTTTCCATAGACTTGAGATTACACGGAAACAGACATGCCTGAAAGATGCAATCCTAATTCCTGATCCTCCATCAACATTTTTATTTCCTTTGTTAGAATTTGCAATTTTGGACCACCACCACCTCCAATAAATAGTGTACATTTTTGCACCTGATCGAACCCCACTCTATTGGAGGCGGATTTGTTGTCCCGAAAATCTTATCCCAACTCCCTGTCCCGTTCATTCGAGCGGTCCATCTGAGCAATTGAGGGCTCGGATTTGCAGCTGAACATGGATGGCTCAGATTTGTTTGGAGAGATGGAATCTGAGCCCTCAATTACTCGGATGGACAGCTCGAATACACGAGACACAGAGTTTGAGACAGCAGATCCGCTACCCACTCTATTTTCAATTTCCCCAACTAACCGCTCACATTACTCCAAATGTGTACCAAAAACTAAATCAAACGACAACGACCCTATCAGCCGTCGTTACTACAAAACAAGCCAAAAATCAACCCAAAAAAAAGAAAACGCCACCGAAGATCAGAATTCAGAAAGAAGCTTTCTTCAACGACGTTACAGTAACTTTCGCCCCTAACGGCGACTTCCCGACCTCGATCTCAAACGAATCGTACCGGCGAAAAAACTCCACCACAAGCAACCTCGATATCAACACCACGAAATCCTTCCCGGCGCACTGCTTATTCCCCACCGTCGGACTCCCCGTCTCCGGTCCGTTACTCCACAGCACGTGCCTCAGCAACCTCTCCCCTTCGTCCCCCACGAACCGACCCGGCACAAACTCCTCCGCCCGTTCGAATATCTTCGGGTCCTTGGTCGCAAACGGTTGGAACCCGAACAACAACTCCCCTGCTTTCACCTCAAACGCCGCATCGTGACTCTCCACTATCATGTCCCGTTTAGCCCTCCCGAATTGTAACGGCACTGGTGGCTCGATCCGAAACGACTCATACACCACGGATTTCATTAGCGACATCTGCTCCATCGCCCCCATCGTAACTTTGCCGCCGTTGGATTTTATCACCTGATAATGGACAGCGTATTGAAAAAGCAAGAACAACACGAACACAATCTCTCAACTCACCAAAAAAATTGTTTTGGGAACTTTTTAAATGATGGGAATAAATGCGACACCATGATTCGAGTGCGGGAGTTTTCCAAATGATAAAATCAACAATTAATTTAGTAAATGAGGAAGTCATTTGCTATAAATGACTTCATCATTTGCTAAAATTAACTGTTAATTTTATCTGATAACAACACGAACACAATCTCTCAAACTCACAACATATAACTCTCTGTTTCCTATTATCAAACTATATAATACAAAATTAATTACTCCTACTTAAATACTACTGTTTTTAGGAGTCATATCTTTTTTGGATAAATTTAGGAGTCATATCTTATGTAAAGCTACACTGGACAATTACAAATTGGATTCAAAATTTTCAAAGTCTAGTGCCTACCAAAAATAGGTTTAGGGATTTTTTTTTTAAATGCTAAGAATATTTGTGACACCATGATTTGAGGACAAATGTTACCTGCACTAAATTTAACGGTGTCAAATTGTCACATGTTTCTTAAAAGAATTTGAAGGCGAAAACAAAAATGCTAACTACTCCGAAAATTATCCGAAAGTGCATCTTGACCACTGATTTTACTTTCTAAATAATTTTCGGATTATATTTTCGGGTATGTAACACTGCTGAAAAATTAAAGATACTCTTACCGATCTGATCTCCTGTGCCAACTCAGTATGCATTTTCACCCCTGCTCTCCCGATCCACTTCATCATGTTCGGAAAGAAAAACTTCATACCTCCGAACGAATTAAAACAAGTTGCGAACAGCAAATTATGGCAGGCCTCATCGCGAGAGATTCCGAGCTTCTCTGCTTCATCGAGGATTACTGTCGATGAATTGTAGAAGAAGTTGTAGAGTCGATTATAGTCTTTTTTCACTAAAATCGGAGGGATACGGAAGCTATGGACGGTTAATTCTTCGATCAGCTTCGGTAAACCGAGGGTTAACAACGGACCCAATTGGCACAAAACCCATTTGCTCACCAATTTGGGTCCATCAGATTTCAACTGGGTATTGATCGGATTAGTATCATAGAAGGATCTAGCAAGGAAATTGAAGGCGGCTTGATCGTTGGCGTCGCCGAAGCTTGATTTGCCCTTTTGAGCGAGATCCGATTCGAGGGTATCGAACATCTCGGCGTAGCTGTTGTGGAATTCCGGCAGGACGCGATCGCGGCTGGATTTGAGGAGGAAGAACATCAATTGCTTGAGTTTTCCGTGCATGGGTTCGGACGGGTCGAGGTAGGAGAGGACGCGGTGGCCGCCGGTGAGGTCGACGGAGGGCATGTAGGTCCCGGTGAAGAGATCCGTCTTGTCGACTTTGTCGACGTCGAAGAGGGTCGGGAAGCTCTTGCCGTCTAAGAGAACGACGACGTTTGGGTTGCCGGAAATGAAAGGTCCCGGCGGCATGTTGGTCCGAAACACCGTCGATTGGTGCTTCTGGATTCGCGATTTGAAGTATTCGTCTCGACCTTGGTTGTAGAAGTAGTCTTGTCGGTCTCTGAGAGGTCCGATGAAAGGGAGGCCGTAGTTACCGGGGATTTTTCGGATCGGGAGGTTTGTGTGTTTTTCGGGCTTTACCGGCGCCGATAGTTTTTCCGACGAGACGGCGGCGCGGATGATGAGGCGGTGGTGGGTGGAGAAGAATGGTTTAGATGGTAAATTTGATGATCTTTGTGAAGGAAATTGGAGTTGCAGAGAAGGTAAAACCAGAAAAGTGGAGGCCATTGGTGAAGGGTTTTGACCAATTTTTTTTGTTGTTGTGATTGAGGTAAGCAGAGAATGAAAAATGAGATTTGGGGTGAGGTTAGCAGAAGTGATACTACAGTACTACCATAAACAATGAAGAACAAGTTGTGTTTATTTATATAATATTAGTGGAGATTGTATAAATGTGATATGTATTTATTGAATGTGGATGAGTGGGATGGGACTGGGTGCTTTGTATATTCCTTGTAGTTCTCTGTGGGAGCGATGGGAGGTGTGACTTGTAAATTCAGACATCACAAGTTTGAAATTTGACCATTTCTTGAGACGAGGATGCAAAGAAGAAATCTCATTGCATGGATGACCATGACCTATTGACGACTGGGTCAGAAAGAAGAATAGCTGAGGAGAAGTATGTGTAAGATGGCCCTAATATTCCTTTACACCGTGAAAAAGATAGTTTTTCGTGGAAAGTCATGAAATGTGTGCATTCCTTTTTTCTTTGGAAAATGATATGCGTAAACCGCACTTGGATTCCCCAAGTTTACACCAGCCCATCTCAACCGTCCAAAAGCGTTTTGGACGTTCCGGATTTTTTTACAAACCATTCGCGTGAATAATTTAAACTTTGTGTGCGAATAGTTTGTAAAAAATCTGAAACGTCCAAAATATTTTTGAACAATTGAGATGGATTGGTATGCACTTAGGTATTCAAGTGTGGTGTGCCAATAGAGGGCGTTTGTTTTACTTTTGTGACAATAATTCGTGTTGGTGTCCCACTTTGCTTTTTGTTTTCCTTTGTTATACCATATGATACTCATGTTACTATTTTATGATAATTTTATTTATTACTCCTCAGATTAGATATAATAGATGGATCTTGTGTGCCATAAACACACAAATAAATAAAATAACACACACTCTACGGGGGATTTGGCAAAAAAAAATAAACTTGTTTTTTGGTTTATTGGTTTATGTAGCAATAAACCAAAAAACTATTTTGGTTCAAATTGTAGTTTATTCCACTGTTTAAAGAGAACTCATGTGGTTTATTTGCCAAATTACTGTGGTTTATTCCGGTTTATTCCTAAAAAAAAAAAACTCCTGTTTTTTTGCCAAACCACTGTGGTTTATTCCGGTTTATTCCCCCCAAATAAACCAAAAAACAAGTTTATTTTTTTTTGTCAAATCATACACATTTTACACTTTCCAATACACTTTCACATATTCCAATACATTTTTCACATATTTCAATACATTTTTTTAACCTTAGCGTATGTTTATTGGGCAAATAGGCACACATTAACATTTTCCATAATAGATTGTCATCTATACTTTAATTAATCACATGGTTGGTCGGAACTGAGTGAAAAGGCTTTGGGAGGAGTGTTCAGCACACGTTCCAGTGGAGAGGAGTTGACCATTGAATGTTTGGGATAGGAGTTCTAATCTCCATTGTGACTACTGCTGACTAGGTGTCATGTTAAAGTGTAAGATGATCCGGACCGTTGATCACTAATCAGACGGCCGAGAGAACTCATTACACACATATAGTGAGCTCATTCACTACAGGCCCCCTGAATCCATTTGTGTGGGGTTCATATACTAAGTGATAAACTTAACAGAAACATATAGTGATGAAAGATGTTTGGGAATTTTTCTTGAGTATTGGTGGTAGATAAGTTGCAAATTAGGATTACCATCTCTTATATTCTGTTAATCAAATGTCGCGTTAGAAATGTTTTATTGGGTTCGTGACTTGATGAAATGGTAGTATTTCTTCCGTCCCAAAAAATTATATATATATAGAGAGAGAAAGATCTCGTTTGATAGTTCTCAATAAGTTCTATTAAACAATTTCATAAGATGATTGTATACGATCAACCACAAATGTGAAGTCTCCATAGTCACATTCAGAGGAGGTAACCACACCGACAACCGCCTCCTCCTCCCGAATAACTTTTTGCTGGTCCTTCTTTTCCTTTTTAGATGTCACAAAAAGAATATCTACTTTGAAAAGTAAAAATTAAAAGTTGTGCAACATTACTCTTTTGTCATTCCTTTTTATACTCAAGTGTCATGCCAACCAAATATTAAATAAAGGTAAATTGAGAAAGTGAAACCCTAAATGTCCCATCATTCTCTACATAAAAACTCACTTCTCTAAAAGGGACAAGTAAATTGGGAGAGAGGGAGTATGAGGCAAAGAAAGATAAAGTGTATGGAACATGAAAGAAAAACATGAAAACACATCCGACGGGTTAGATCCGTCCGATACACTGTTCAAATAGTGTATCGAACGAATCTCATTCATTGGATGTGTTTTCATATTCTTTTTCATGTTTTTCTTTCATGTTTTGTACCAGGCTCGCAAAGAAATCCCTTTTAGAATCAAAGTACAATATAAACTACAAGTACATAAGATTTTTTTATCGGATTTGCGTTTGTCAAGAGAACTTTTTAAAAAATCTGATAAAATCACTGAGATTTCAACAAACTGCACAAGTTTGGGCTAAAAAACATTACAAATTGGCTTCTTGTTATTTCTTTATATTTTTATATTAGTAGTTTTTAAGAACAAAAATCAGTGACACAATCACAAGTTTAATAACAAAGTTTCTGACTTACTTTTATTTTTTCTGAATTTTTCCAAGAAGTCGATAGATACTTATTCTCTAATTTCTCCGGTCGAGGCGAATTGGAAATAGTAATATTTTCACCAAAGATAAAAAGTTATTACTGATAAAACTATATGAATTACAAAAATAAAAAATTAAGACCGTTCAATTAAGTGAATTTTTGAGATTTTGTCTTTTCACACTTTAGGAGATAGATCATTCTTCTCACATACATCAATTAAAAAAGCTCAAAAAGCTAGTATAAAGTCAAGCTTAGACTGAGTTTCCACTAAGATACTTTCGGTATTCTAAGACTATAAATTTTCAAATTAATAACTCATTCTCTTCACATACGTTAAATGACGTGACAACTTATTTTAAAATAACAATCAAAACAAAGATGAACATATAAAATAAGCAAAATATTCATGTCATGCCACATAAGATAAAGTGCAAGTCAATTCTAGGTATAGAGCAACTATAAAATGGGTCGGGACCAAGTCATTTCAAAATAAGGAGAGTTACACTTTTAACATTGTTCCCTCGCACCACCGTATAATTATCTCTCTTCCTCGCAGTGACGGATCCTAAAGTAGATTATGTGAAAATATAAGTTTTTATTAACATGCGATCTAACCGCCCGAAAAACGGAATCGGGGGCCCTGTAGTGAGCCAAACTCACTACAGGGTGTAGTGAGGAATCAAAACCGTTCGATTCGGTAATCAATGGTCCAGATTAAAAAAAGACTCTTCCATATAAGAATAGTCTTTTACATGGAAGAACTTATTTTAAATCTGAACCATTGATTTCCGAATCCAATGGTCATTATTGCTCACTATATCGTGTAATGAGTGCCCCGGTTCCCCGGAAAACATACCGGAATGTGCGTAGATAAAAAAAATTCTGGTGCGAGGGTTTGAACCCAATTTTTAAAAATCATTTTGAACCCTATACAAAATACAAATGAATGGATCACAATTACCTGCTTTAGATACTCCTATTAAATATTAAATATGTTTTCAAGTACTATTTCATCTTCTCTATCGAAAAAGGTTTTATAGTACTCCCTCCGTCACTTTTTAAGTGTGTTACCTGAAAATTTTAACTATTTTTCTCTCACATCTACTTTTCATTATTTGTCCTTATCAATATAATAATACCCACTAACTTTTTAAAAAAGAATCTACTTTTAAAGGCAAAATAGGAAATGTACTCACTAACTTTTCAAAACACACACTTATTAAAGGACAACCCAAAATGAAAATGTACACACTATAAAAGGGACGGAGGGAGTACTTTATTTCCGATCATTTTCAGTAGCTGCCTGGATTGTACCCATAGACTGGAGCAATTTTTCAGTATCTACCGGGTACCACGTGGTATCCAGTCGGCGCATTTCGGCTGTCCATTTTAGTTTTGGACGGTCCCGAATCGGAGAGAAAAAAGGAGAGAGAAAGAGAGAGAGTGAGGAAAGAGAGTGTTTCAATCTCAGTCGTCCAATACATTTTTGGACGGCTCGGATGTAACGTTTGGGTATCACGTAGATTTGGTACCTGGTAGGCACCCAAATTTTTTTCCATAGACTGAGATTACACGGAAACAGACATGCATGAAAGATGCAATCCTAATTCCTAATCATCCATCAGCATTTTTATTTCCTTTGTTAGAATTTGCAATTTGGACCACCACCACTGATCCGTAGTGCGGAGGTGCACTGCGGGATCCCCAAATCCCCAATAAACAGTGTACATTTCTGCACCTGATCCAACCCCACTCTATTGTCAATTTCCCCAACTAACCACTCACATTACTCCAAATTTGTACCAAAAACTAAATCAAACGACAACGACCCTATTACTACAAAAACAAGCCAAAAATCAACCCAAAAAAAAGAAAACGCCACCGCAGATCAGAATTCAGAAAGAAGCTTTCTTCAACGACGTTACAGTAACTTTCGCCCCTAACGGCGACTTCCTGACCTCGATCTCAAATGAATCGTACCGGCGAAAAAACTCCACCACAAGCAACCTCGACATCAACACCACGAAATCCTTCCCGGCGCACTGCTTATTCCCCACCGTCGGACTCCCCGTCTCCGGTCCGTTACTCCACAGCACGTGCCTCAGCAACCTCTCCCCTTTGTCCCCCACAAACCGACCCGGCACAAACTCCTCCGCCCGTTCGAATATCTTCGGGTCCTTGGTCGCAAACGGTTGGAACCCGAACAACAACTCCCCTGCTTTCACCTCAAACGCCGCGTCATGACTCTCCACTATCATGTCCCGTTTAGCCCTCCCGAATTGTAACGGCACTGGTGGCTCGATCCGAAACGACTCGTACACCACGGATTTCATTAGCGGCATCTGCTCCATCGCCCCCATCGTCACTTTGCCGCCGTTGGATTTTATCACCTGATGAAGGAAAGCGTATTAAAAAAGCAAGAACAACACGAACACAATCTCTCAACTCACCAAAAAACTTGTTTTGGGAACTTTTTAAATGCTGGGAATAAATGTGACACCATGATTGGAGGACGGGAGTTTCCCAAATGATAAAATCAACAATTAATTTAGTAAATGAGGAAGTGAGTTGCTAAAAAAATCTTTGATTTTTGAAATGACTTTCTCATTTGCTAAAATCAACTGTTGATTTATCTGATTTTATCATTTGGTAACAACACGAACACAATCTCTCAAACTCACAACATATAACTCTTTGTTTCTTATTATCAAACTATATAATACAAAATTAATTACTCCTACCTAAATACTACTGTTTTTAGGAGTCATATCTTTTTTGGGTAAATTTAGGAGTCATATCTTATGTAAAGCTACACTGGACAATTACAAATTGGCTTCAAAATTTTCAAAGGAAAGTGCCTTGTTTGAGCATCTCCACTCCTTCGTTAAATCTTTCACCAAATTCAAATTTGAGTAAAAATCATCAAAAATCTCACTCCACTCTTTACCAAATCCTTCACAAAATTTGATTTTACTCAAATGTTTCACCAAATTTGCTCATCACCAAATCCATAACCAAATTTTTAAGGCTCTTTTTTTACAATTTTATTTACCCTTTTGCCATTCAATGTTGTAGATTAAATCTCCACCGTACAATTTGAGTAAGGATTAAAAGGAATTATACAAAATCAAGTTTTTACCCAAATTTTTACTCAAATTTGAATAAAATTTTGAGTAAGGAATGAAAATGCTCTTAGGGTATACCAAAAATAGGTTTACGGATTTTTTTTTAAATGCTAAGAATAAATGTACACCATGATTTGAGGACAAATGTTACGTGCACTAAATTACTAAATTTAACGGTGTCAAATTGTCACATATTTCTTAAAAAAATTTGAAGGCGAAAACAAAAATGCTAACTAGTCCAAAAAGTGGTCCGAAAATTATCGAAAGTGAAATCAACAATTCAATTATCTAAGTGCATCTCGGTCACTGATTTAACTTTCTAAATAATTTTCAGATTATATTTCCGGGTATGTAACACTGCTGAAAAGACACTCTTACCGATCTGATCTCCTGTGCCAACTCAGTATGCAGTTTCACCCCTGCTCTCCCGATCCACTTCATCATGTTGGGAAAGAAAATCTTCATACCTCCGAACGAATTAAAACAAGTTGCGAACAGCAAATTATGGCAGGCCTCATCGCGAGAGATTCCGAGCTTCTCTGCTTCATCGAGGATTACTGTCGATGAATTGTAGAAGAAGTTGTAGAGTCGATTATAGTCTTTTTTCACTAAAATCGGAGGGATACGGAAGCTATGGACGGTTAATTCTTCGATCAGCTTCGGTAAACCGAGGGTTAACAACGGACCCAATTGGCACAAAACCCATTTGCTCACCAATTTGGGTCCATCAGATTTCAACTGGGTATTGATCGGATTAGTATCATAGAAGGATCTAGCAAGGAAATTGAAGGCGGCTTGATCGTTGGCGTCGCCGAAGCTTGATTTGCCCTTTTGAGCGAGATCCGATTCGAGGGTATCGAACATCTCGGCGTAGCTGTTGTGGAATTCCGGCAGGACGCGATCGCGGCTGGATTTGAGGAGGAAGAACATCAATTGCTTGAGTTTTCCGTGCATGGGTTCGGACGGGTCGAGGTAGGAGAGGACGCGGTGGCCGCCGGTGAGGTCGACGGAGGGCATGTAGGTCCCGGTGAAGAGATCCGTCTTGTCGACTTTGTCGACGTCGAAGAGGGTCGGGAAGCTCTTGCCGTCTAAGAGGACGACGACGTTTGGGTTGCCGGAAATGAAAGGTCCCGGCGGCATGTTGGTCCGAAACACCGTCGATTGGTGCTTCTGGATTCGCGATTTGAAGTATTCGTCTCGGCCTTGGTTGTAGAAGTAGTCTTGTCGGTCTCTGAGTGGTCCGATGAAAGGGAGGCCGTAGTTACCGGGGATCTTTCGGATCGGGAGGTTTGTGTGTTTTTCGGGCTTTACCGGCGCGGATGGTTTTCCCGACGAGACGGCGGCGCGGATGATGATGCGGTGGTGGGTGGAGGAGAATGGTTTACTAGATGTTAAATTTGATGATCTTTGTGAAGGGAATTGGAGTTGCAGAGAAGGTAAAACCAGAAAAGTGGAGGCCATTAGTGAAGGGTTTTGACCAATTTTTTTGTTGTTGTGATTGAGGTAAGCAGAGAATGACAATGAGATTTGGGGTGAGGTTAGCAGAGGTGATACTATTATAAACAATGAAGAACAAGTTGTGTTTATGTATATTTATATATGAGTGGGGGTTGTATAAAGGTGATATGTATTTATAGAGTGGGTAGTGATGGGACTGGGTGCTTTGTATATTCCCTGCAGTTCTCTGTGGGAGGGGTGATTTGTAAATCTAGACATCATGAGTTTGAAATTTGATTATTTCTTGAGATGAGGATGCAAAGAAGAAATCTCATTGCATGGATGACCATGACCTATTGACGACCAGGCCAAAAAGGAGAAAAGTTGAGGAGAAGTGTGTGTAAGATGACTCGAACATTCCTTGCCATCGTGAAAAAGTAGTTTTTCCGTGGAAAGTCATGAAATGTGTGCATTCTTTTTTCTTTGGAAAATGATATGCCTAAACCTCACTTGGGTTCCCAAGTTTACACCAGCCCATCTCAATCGTCCAAATGCATTTTGGACGGTCCGGATTTCTTTTATAAACTATTCGCGTGAATAATTTAAACTCTGTGCGCGAATGGTTTGTGAAAAATCTGAAACGTCCAAAATACTTTTGAACGGTTGAGATGAATTGGTGTACACTTAGGGTATTCAAGTGTGGTGTACCCATAGACACTTTTTTTTTCTTTTGTGACATAATTCGTGTTGGTGTCCCACTTTCCTTTTTGCTTTCCTTTGTTACACCATATGATACTCATGTTACTATGTTGTGATAATTTTATTTATTACTCCTCAGATTAGATATAATAGATTGCCATCTACGCTTTAATTAATCACATGGTTGGTCGGAACCGAGTGAAAAGGCTTTGGGGGGAGTGTTCAGCACACGCTCCAGTGGAGAGGAGTTGACCATTGCATGTTTGGGATAGGAGTTGTAATCTCCACTGTGACTAGGTGTCATGTTAAAGTGTAAGATGATTCGAACCGTTGATCACCAATTAGACGGTCGAGGGAGTTCACTATGCACATATAGTGAGCTCACTCACTACAGGCCCCCCGAATCCATTTGTATGGGGTTCATATACTTCGTGATAAACTTAACAGAAACATGTAGTGATGAAAGATGTTGGGAATTTTTCTTGAGTATTGGTGGTAGATAAGTTGCAAATTACGATTACCAACTCTTATATTCTGTGAATCAAATTCCGCGTTAGAAATATTTTATTCGGTTCATGACTTGATGAAATGGTAGTATTCCTTCCGTCCCAAAATTCTTGTTCACTTTCATTACTTATGACATCTCAAAAAAAAAAAAAAAAAAAAAATATATATATATATATATAGAGAGAGAGAGAGATCTCAATTGATGGTTCTCAATGAGTTCTATTAAATAATTTCATAAGATGATTGTATAGGATCAGCCACAAATGTGAAGTCTCCATAGTCACATCCAGAGGAGGTAACTACACCGACGACCGCCTCCTCCTCCCGAATAACTTTTTGCTGGTCCTTCTTTTTCATTTTTAGATGTCTCAAAAAGAATATCTACTTTGAAAAGTAAAAATTAAAAGTTGTGTAACATTACTCTTGTCATTCCTTTTTACACTCAAGTGTCATGCCAACCAAGCAATATTAAATAAAGATAAGTTGAGAAAATCAAACCCTAATTGTCTCATCATTCTCTACATAAAAACTCACCTCTCTAAAAGGGACAAGTAAATTGGGAGAGAGGGAGTATGAGACAAAGAAAGATAAAGTGTACAGAACATGAAAGAAAAATATGAAAACACATCCGATGGGTTAGATCCGTCCGGTACACTGTTCAAATAGTGTATGGACGAATCTCATTCATTGGATGTGTTATCAGTTCTTTTTCATGTTTTGTACCAGGTCTCGCAAAGGAATCCCTCTTAGAATCAAATTACAATAGTATAAACTACAAGTACATAAGATTTTTATCGGATTTGCGTTTGACAAGAGAACTTTTTAAAAAATCCGATAAAATCAATGAGATTTCAACAAACTGCACAAGTTTGGGCTAAAAAACATTATAAATTGGCTTCTTGTTATTTCTTTATATTTTTATATTAGTAGTTTTTAAGAACAAAAATCAGTAACACAATCACAAGTTTAATAACAAAGTTTCTGATTTTCATTTTTTCTGAATTTTTCCAAGAAATCGATAGATACTTATTCTCTAATTTCTCTAGTCAAGGCGAATTGGAAATATTAATATTTTCACCAAAGATAAAATCTTATTAGTAATAAAACTATATGAATTACAAAAATAACAAATTAAGACCGTTCAATTAAGTGAATTTTTTAGATTTTGTCTTTTCACACTTCAAGAGATAGATCATTCTCCTCACATACATCAATTAAAATAGCTCAAAAGCTAGTATAAAGTCAAGCTTAGGCTGAGTTTCCACTAAGATACTTTCGGTATTCTTAGACTATAAATTGTCAAATTAATAACTCATTCTCTTCACATACGTTAAATGGCGTGACAACTTTTATTCTAAAAATACTAAAGATACCGCAGTGGAAACTTACGTGTAACACGAGGCGTATCGTACGTCCCTCGGAGGCATTAAAACATGAAAACATATATGTTGTAATATATTCTTGTTTCAAAACAGAGTAGATGATTTTCGCGTTGGTCTTTGCTAATACGGTCTTGCTAACGGAAGCCCACAGGGCTTCCATTAAACATATTAAAAGACAAAAAAAAACATATTCTCCAATATACTTTTTATACTTTTTCCGAAAAAATTTTATTCATTTTTATACACTTTTCACATACTCCAATATATTTTTTAAAACTTAACAGAAGCCTAGAGGGCTTGTGGGCTTCTTTTAGCATATTCCTTGCTGATAATGTTCAAACACGGAGGTGTGACCCGTAAATTGTGTCGGCCAAAAACAACAGCTTGACCCGGCGTTTCACACTTTCAATAGTCAAAGGACGGTATTACCGAATTTGGCTTCCGTCCACGCCTCCGGTTCCCACTACGAGCCATTTGGTACTCCAACAAAGACGCCAAACAATTGGCCCACGTGCCTAAGCTTTTGCTTTCCTCTACTTTTTTTTTTTTCTTTCCCCTGAATCAGCATAGCCTTGTCACCTTATCGAGAGTAGGGTCAGCCGATCCCACGGAGAAATTTTTTTTACTACTATTATATTAACATTTTCTAAAAAGAATCCCCTAAATTTTTTGGTGACACCACTGGATAATTTCTAAAAGTTTATGAAAGTTGCTTATTTGAATGGTCTGTTTGAATCCTAGTCACTCGTTTTGTTCTTTTGATAAAGAGAGGTTGATTTGTCTTGCTAGATTAACTTTTAAATGTAATTTTTGTTGGAACAAAATTTTTAGTTGTCATTACTGTGAAATTTTTCTTTAATTTATGGCTGGTAAAAACATTTGATGTTTATGAATAACCCCACACTTTTAAAATTTCTGGAGTCGCCACTGATTGGTAGGACCTGCCGTCCCTAAGGAACAACATAGCCCCCAGGTTAACATAATGCTTTACTTTGATTCGTCTCGTCCACACAATTTTTATTTATTGTTGAACGGTGAGTTCACGATAATTACATCAATCTAGACTAGGTATGAAGCCTCGTGCTTTGCACGAAATTAATATCCGTTAGTATTTGCCCGTTGGTAAAAATTAACGATGTGCATGCTATGTATTCTTTTTACTTAGTTCAATAGGTTTAGAAATGTTATTTACAAATACAATTGGGGACTAAAGAGGAAAAAAATAAAGCCTGGGGTTTGACAATGACAAAACATAATAAAGTAGCAGGGGCCCAAGCAAAAAATATAAAACACAAGGGGAAATTTCGTAATTGTGTAAAAAACCCACCAAATGACCGAAATAGCCAAGGGGAAATCCTGTAATTACGAAAATCAGAGAGGGCAAGGCAGAAATTTCAGGGGTAAAATCATCCAAATTGGACCAAAGTGGTAAGCCATGCAATTTGATATTGCCTGTTATATAGCCCTCTTGGGAGGGATATCATTACTAACGAAAAAATTCAACAATATTTTTCATTAACAATATGATAAATCCAACTACTAGAAATAAAACGGATAGTGACTTTCACACTGTACTTTTTTATAATGCTTCTCATTTTTGTGTGTGTCATTTTACATGTTAACTACACTATTAAACATTTGTACCGCCACTCTTAAATGACACATTGCAACGTGACAAATGAATTTTTAGAAATGAGAGAGTGAAAATTAATTACATATATGATTCTATATAAAGAGATAAAGCCTTCACACAAGAAGAAAGGTTTGAACCATTGACCTCCAATTGAAGTTCAACAAGTCTGGCCATTACGGTCAGAACTGTGCACTCTGTCCGGTTTGTTGTCTGTGCGAAACATCAACTTGATCGGAGATTACTTGCAACAATTTATTTATTTTAGTTTGTATCTTCTTAGAAAGTTTTTACTAGTTTTTGGGATCATTTTTTGGAGTATTTATTAATCTTGACAAGGATAATTGAAAAAGTGGGAAAGAAAGATAATGATGGATTGGCTTACGGTGTGCTCAATCTAAGACATGTAAATAAGAACTAGATACCCATTTGGTGTCAACCGACGTCCCTCTGAGGAAGGGGGAGTTAATTGATTTGCGGTGGAAAAGTAAAAAGAATTCAAGCAATTCGGTAGCAAGAGTTGCATACTTGTCCAAATGCGATGTTTTTTTTTGTTTTTTATTTGAAATAATTTGTATATGTAAGCATAAGAGGCAGAATCCTATTAGGATTAGGAGGATCATTGGATCTTGGGGTGAGTATATACCGGATTTGTAAAACACCTGGATTTGTAATCCAAAAAAAAAATTAAGCCGGCGTTTGGGAGAGAAAATGTGACGGTGGATTTGCATCTCTGGGCAACTCAAATCCGGGAGAAGGGTCACTAGCTAACACTAGGGTACCCCTATCGGTGGAAATCTGGGACAGTGGTTCACAATATTACCCCACTCGTAAGTGCTAGGACGTTAAAAAAACACCCCTATTGATTGAGCTGATTTTTCACATTGAAGAAATTAAAAAAATGGGCCCTAGGTTTTGGTAAAAAAAAAAAAAAACACTACAGGTCCATATAGGGTAAAAGATTAAACATGGTATTTTAGTTTCGTAAGTTAACTAGAATATATTTTTAAATTTTTTATACAATTAGAAGAAAAAAAAACCCAAACATAACAGAATTAATAAAAAAATAACAGGTGGGTATATGTTTTGTTCTACACTAGATTTAATAAAAAAAAAAAATGACAAAATAACACTTGGCCAAAAGGTTCAACCAAGGAGTTGAACATAGAACAACTTGCTCCAACACACCAATAAACCACTTTTGCTAGCTCCCGAACCCCCATTTTGAGCTAAATCACATAATCGTTTATATATAATAACATATGTACGAGTTCTACAAAAAATGGGCCCACTAATTTTTACTTAATTTTTTGGGTCTAAAGCGGCCACACCTCCCACTTTAGGTCAGGACCGGTACTGGTAGTGTTTCTCTCTGTGGTTGGCCACGTATGGTTCGAACGGGTGCTTCCCAAGTTGAACGGAGTTCTGATATGTGGCCGGTTTATACTTATCGCATACTTGAAAAATAAGCCAAAACATCTAGATTTTTTTGACTAATTTTTCTCCTCCGGACTTTTTCAAAGTACGTGTGTATATTTTTGGTACTTTTTTTTTCTTCTTGTTGGGATGAATTTAAAAGGTCCAATATTTTGAAGGAAAGCTAAATAAAATTCACTAACAACCAACTAAAAATAAATAAATGGAGACATCAATGGGATCCAAACTCAATCTAACTGTATTAAATTCAGAGGATATCCCTATTGAATATGCATATTGGCCTGATTCGGCACAAGATCACAATGGATTTTGAAGATCACTTGTGTACCTAATAAGACAATTTTAGAGTTTAATGCAACACAATCTCTTCTTCCATTAGAAACCCAACAAACTTATGCGATTATTGATTAGATGATGAAATCTAAATTTGACTGATCGATCACCTACTTTGAGAGTTTGGAAAATTATTTAGTGGTACGGATGGAATTGGGGAACCTGCTGACCGTAAGGGTTGGCAGGCCCTGCCAAGCCAATTGGACCGTGTTTTAGACGGTCCAGATTTGAGGGGTGTCGAAGGGTTTGGATATTTTAACCCCCCTCAATTCTGGATCGTCTAAAACACATTTGAACGGTTCCGATCGGCTTGGTAGGGCCTGTCGACCCTTGCTGTCAGCTGAGTCCCCAGGTCTGGCGGATGTGTGGTGGAGAAGTTGGGAAACCACGTGATGCTGCTCCAAGACCATTGAATAATTACTCAAGAGTTGACACCTTGGCGAGCAAGGTGGCTCATCCTCGGGATCTTGATGACCGCAAGGATCCTGCAGAGTAGATCGGGACCGTCCAAACGTATTTTGGATGATCTAAATTTGAGAGGGGTTAAAATATCCCAAACGAGTCAAATGTTTTGAACTGTCTTGTGTTGGAAAAGGCTTCTACAATTTGTCATTGGTTTTTAAATGACCTTTGAAAAGTAGTCTTTGAAGTCTTCACAATAAAAAGGGATACCTCTTTGCCTCGGTATTTTTCTTTACCTTTTTCTGGGTCCATTCCCCAGCCGGTCCACTTTTTCGAATAAAATTCCCGGGCTCTATGCGGAAGCCACTAATGCACGTCTAAGTCAACCAAAGCCCCGTCCTAAATTTCCGACAATTCAATTCTGTCCCTACCGAGAAAATTTTGGGTGCAAATTGGGTATAGGCCACGTGGTGCCCTTGCACCACATCCGAGCCGTCTATTCAATGCATGGACGACTTGAATTAAAGGGAGGGGAGAGAGTGTTCGGATCCGAGCCGTCTATTGCATTGAATTGACGGCTCGGATGTGGAGCTTGGACACCACGTGGTACCCAATTTGCACCCAAAATTTTCTCGTCCCTACCTCACGGAAGGAGGTCACATCTAACAAAGGCACCAGTGGCCTAGTGGGCGCATGTTTAAAATGCCAATTTTGCCAATCACCGCCCTTTCCCCAGACCCCAGTACATATTTTCTCGGAGTTTTCCATTTGCATAAAATTAAATGAGTGATTTTAGCAAATGAGAAAATCAGGTGCTAAAATCAATTCATTTTAGCAGTTTTCTCATTTGCTAAAATCACCTACTTGATTTTATGAGGTTTTCATTATAGCAAATGAGAAACTTGGCCTAAGAACTCTCTCTCTCTCTCTCTCTCTCTCTCTCTCTCTCTCTCTCTCTCTCTCTCTCTCCACTTTTTGTTTTACACTTTAAATTTTAAATCTCCAAACCGTATAAAAGTGCCTAAACTCCCAAACTATATGAAAGTGCGTATATTCCCAAAATCGTATGAAAGTGCCTAAATTTCTAAAACTCTATAAATTGTATGATACCTTTAGTGCTTAAACCCCCAAACCCTATGAAAATGCCTAAACTTCTAAAACCCATAAAACCGTATGATACCCTTAGTAGTGCCTAAACCCAAAAAAAGAGTGACCGGCCGTAATAGTATTAATAGTATTTTTTTTTCTAAAAAAACTGACCTTAATGGTAATTGTTCTTCAATTTTCAATAGTTGATCAACTGATTCTTATGTTCAATCAACCATGAAGATATCGATCTAAAGCATAACCATAGCGGTAACTGAAAAACCGACCATTCCTTAATGGGAATTAGATGTTTTTTTTTTCTACACTTAGAGGTAAAAAAACTGTTCTGAATTTTCGTAAGATTCACATAAAAAAATTAAAATTGATTATCAGTTTCAACATGAGAAGTCTAAAAAGTACAAAATTATATAGAAATGGGGAAAAAAATCACCAAAGGCGAAAAAATACCCAACAATTTGTATATTTTGTCTAATGTATTGTCTAATACTATAATTTTTTTGGACTTCGATCTATAGTTTTTTTACTTTTCTGATTTGACTTGTTTAATCGCAAGAATTACGACGAAATATTAAACAAAAAAAATCACGAAAAGGAAAAACTGTCACTAAACATATCAGACCAAAAAATTTAGGGATGCAATTTACTACTTGATGATAAACTTTTTCTACATTTGTTATTTTAGATCTCAAATCCCATGAAATGAAGCATTTCAGTTCAAATTTAACTTGATGACGACGAGTCCGTTTCGAAATTCATTCCTCTAATAAATTAGAGTGCTATTTTGCTCAGTCCTTTTTAAACCCACAACACATACCTTCTGCAGTGAGAAAGGGATCGATTCTGTAAAGCATGACATCAATGAACAGTAAGACTAATAGTATTAATGTAAAAGATATGGTATACCATAAAGAAATACACAAAGCTACCTAGGCTCTTTGCTACGTACAACATATAAATATTTATATGATTAGTCTCCCCAAAGAAGAATATCCCCGCTATCTAGTCGATAGCCGATTGATCCCGTTGATCATAAAACCGAGACTGAACATGTCACATTAGAGGTGAACGATCAGAGTGTCCTCTAATCATCACACTGAGGCTGGTCCCTCTTTTGGTAGACTCAGCTATGAGTATATATGAGGAAACGAATGCCGGAGCTCTTTAACAATGCCTGAAAACTTTCTGGGTACTATTTGTTTCGTCAAGCCTGAGCTTTAAGTCGAGGTCAACTTACGTAGCAGCAAGGATGATGCATCACCTTTTTCTTGTTCTCGCCATACCAATAAAATGATCTATGTGTAAGAGCTCAAATACAATTCTCTGCGTGAAATGAACCAGATAAGCTGTGATTAGCCCCAAGATAAATCAATTTCCAGTTACCAGAGTAAATGGTTCCCCCTTTGAGAACTCTACTTCAGAGATTGCCTTATGGTGGAGTTCAACTTGAAATACTTCAGAAAACTCCTTGACCAATGATTTGTGAGTGATATCAAGCAGTTTGCTATCCTCCATATGATGCATTCCAGATTCTTTGGATAACAAATGTTCTCTTAGCAATCCCTTTATGCTTCCAACACCACGGTTGCGTATCCCACATGGAACTATGCTTTGGAAGGGAGTTAAATCTGTGGTGACATTAAGGGCTAAGCCATGGTACGCTATCCATTGCGATACTCTTATCCCGATAGCTGCCAATTTCTGATCTCCTGAAAGAATCCAACTAATCAGGCTCCTAAAGCTTGGTTTATTTTTTGAAAAACCAAAATGAACGGCATGGTACTACTGTAAGAAGAACACTGTTATGTAATAGAGTGATAAAAATCAATTATTAGCCAGAAAAAATGCATAAATTGAATGATGCCAAACAGTTAACTCTATGAAAACAGTCATCTTCAAACATTATGGTCTTCCGGGCGATATCTATAACAATCAATAACTTTCAACTATGACCTACAATATTTTGTGTGACAAGAGGTTGTATTAGATGCACAAAGAGTCCGTAATGCCTAGACAAACTACAAAATTTCGAAATTATTAACCAGAGATGTTACTATCGAACCGAGGATTGTAGATACAACTGACCAACTTTTTCCCTGAAGAGAGATGTAAGATACATATACCACTAACCGAATTGTTGCTATGTTGTCAAAATAAAAAAACCAGTTAGTGCTACGTCTGAACACATTAGCAAAGAGACAAATATGAGAAAGGCGACAAACAATTGAAATTCTACCCAGAAGCTTCTTGTGGACACTCCTCCGGAGCGGATTTCGATTGGGGGTACCCGGGTTTGGGGTTCACACCCGAGGAACCAAACTTGAATGACTTCCGTGCCTTATTTTTGGAAAAAGGTTTTTTACCGGTCCGTCATAACCATACTATCTTAGGTTCGGGAGCCAGGCTACGACAGGGGAAGGGTTTTATGACACCCCTCTTGCCCGACCCAAGGGTCGGTCTCTACTTTGTGTTTGTGGGATTTTAAGTACTTATTTCTAAACTTTGTTCAAATAGGGAAAGGAGAAACAAGTAAATGGTGATTAAAATGGTAACCCATACAATTTAAGCTGGTGCGAGGAGTAAAAAGTGACTGTTTATGATTACATGAGATGCCAGCACGAATACTATCTACTGCATGTGATGGAATAACAGAACACATACAAAACAAGACAAGATTATAACTCTTTCTGTCAAAACCCCATCTATTTACTGACACTGGTTTAAGCGCTCAGCAAAAGGACTTGAGCGCTCAAGTTATTTACTTGAGCGCTCAGGTCATGCTTCCTTGCAACTTCTGATTTACTTCTGTATTTAATACTCCACTCTGCTTTTAATTTTTCAAGGTCTTATACTAAAACACTTGTTTCTGAGACTAAACAGGCCTTTATAAATACTGTTAAGTTTATTTTAGGGACTGACTAATTTCTAACGAAAAATGCTTAACTGAGACTTGCAGAAAAGATTTGGACCTGGTTTACACACAAATTGAGAAATTGAAAAACTTGGACGTAAGTGACTTGAGCGCTCAAGAACTTGTCTTGAGCGCTCCGATCAGTTTCTGAGTACTGAGGTTCTTGAACCTGTTTTGAGTCACAAAATGACCAAATGTGCTCAATGCCAATATAAGGGATTGGTTTGAGCCTACTGACTCCCCTCAGAAACACAAAACAGTCTTTTCACATTTCCAAAAAAATTTCCAAAAAGATTCTTCCCCCATCTCTCATTACTCACATTTCTCTACTTATTACCCCTCTCTCAAATCATTATTTTCATTTCTCTCTCTCTCTCTCCAATTATTACACCTCTCTCTAATTATTACTTTTTCCAAAAACCCATCCAAACACTATCTAAAAAATATTTCTCAAAATATTCATTTCAAAACTCTCAACCAAACAAAGTGAGTCCTATGTTTTTAAAATACCATTTTGAGCTTGAAACAAGGCTTTTGAATTGGGATTTTGGGAAAGTAAGGTTAAAGACTGGATTTTTAGGCAAATAGGAAACTGACGTTGAGGTGAATAGGTTAGAACTTGGCTTGAACAAAGGGTTTTCAGATGTTTGATGGATTTTAGGAATTGAGTTTGGTGTTTTGGGAATTTTTAGTGAGGGTTTTGGAGTATGTGTGGTTGTATGTAGCAGAGAAAGGGACCGGAAGAGTGTAAATGTGGTGGATGAAGTTGTATCTTAGAATAATGGAGTGTAAGGATCCAAAAATGGAGGGGTAGAAGGGTTTAAATAGATGGGGAGTGGGGAGTTAGTAGGGGTAGGCCATGATTTGGTCAAGAGGGAGGCTAGTAGGGCGTGGTGGAGGAGCTTTCAGGGGCTGGGGGAGCCTCTGCCGAGCCGCCGTGACTCAGGAATCTCCATCATCACCGTTGACTGACAAACCTAAAAAGCTATGGTGTGTGCAGACGACTTGAGCGCTCAAGTTGGGAGTGCTCAAGTTGGGGCTTGAGCGCTCAGATCAAACTGAAAATCGAGTGCTCAGGTTTTGCATTGCCTTGAGCGCTGGCCTACTTCATTCGAGCACTCGGGTGGTTTTGAAGGGTTGGGTTTGATGGTTAAGAGCATTTCTCCAAGCTTTTACATACTGTTTTGATCCAATTTCATCATTGGGAATTCCTAAGGACATCCATGGGTTTGAATTGTGGTGTCTACAATGTAGCACAGACACAGACATGGATACGGGCACGGATATGGAAACGGACACGGCGGGGGACACGGCAATATATATATTAATATACATATAAATATTACAACAACAACAATAACGGAACCCATCTGGTCTCCAATCATTGGGGGTATGGGCGGGGGATGGTTGAGAACAGACCTAACCTTTGGCAATATGCACAAAGTGGCTGCTCTTAGAATACCACTGAAACAGTGGCCCCCCTAAACCTCCAAGAACCGAGGAGCTACACGGACGTTTTGTTGCAGAACCATGCCCCCAAATCAAAGCCAAAAGGCATCAAGGAGGGCAGGCTCAATTAAATTTTTTAAAGATACATAATTACAGTTTGACCCCCCAAATTTTAAAAAATTATAATTTGACCCCTGAAAATTAAAAAACTACAGATTGACCCCCAAAAATTTCAAAAAAATTACAGTTTGACCCCTGCGTGTCCCCCAGCCGTGTCCCCTACGAAAAATTCAAAAAAATTTGGGGACACACTACGTGGCGTGTCCCGTACGTATCCCCCCGTATCCGACACACCGATACGGCGACCTCTAGAAGTGTCGGTGCTTCATAGGGTGTCTACACGTCTGCTTTAATTTTTATGAGCACAGAAACTAAGAATTTATCAGATATCTCTCAGGGCATAATTATCTCTATTAGATTATTAGCCAACGACTCATCTAAGAACTTAAGCTGTTAACCCCTCATGTGTAGCCAGGCTCTGCTCCTAAGTTGGCTAAAACTAGTACAAATATTTAATTAATAGGTAGGAGGTGAGGTTCGAACATAGAATCTATTGCTTATTAAATTGTTAACCACCAACTCCAAGAGGGAGGGATAACTTTATTATGTATATCCTTAACAAGCTCCCTTAGCTATTCAGTCCTAAATTACTCCCTCCGTCCCATTTTGTTTGCTCACTATGATTATGCGTGCCATTTTTGAACTCTTGTAGTTTTCAATTTATAATGTATTTTATATGCAATATGGATCTTATTTGATAGATCTCAACAAGTTCTATTAGACAAAATTTTAAAAAACGTTAAAAACATTATAAATAAAAAGATTTAAACGTTTGAAAATGGCACGGATATTCGTAGTGAGCAAACAAAATGGGACAGAAGGAGTATGTAAGATAACTTCAACTTTATGCAGGACTAACCGTCTAATTGAATTAGGTTTTTTGGAGAGAGGAGAAAAGAAAAGTAAAGGAAGATGAACATGAATTCTCTTCTTCGCAATCATCTATCTTTTGAAGCTTGAGGGAGAGAAATGAGGATAAATGGAGAGAAACTCGAATCCCTTAAAAACCAACTTTTCGAATGGATTTCTGAACCCCCACGGCCTCTCCACAATGGAGGGAGTTGGGTACAGAAGTTACAGTGAAAAGGTAAGCTTCCACTTTCTTACTCTTCTTTTCAACTTTCATGTCCTTCCTCTACTAACAAACATAAAACAAGATATCCCATTTATTTTTTAACTTCAAAACTAATGCAAGACTAAATTACCAAGGATTTGTAACTCACCAACCCAAACACCAGTCATACCCTCAATCCGGGAAGCCTTGATAGAAAATGTTGAGAAAAGAACACGAATGACCACCTCTTCAAGTGCCCAAAAGTACCAATGAAGATCCATCTTGTGGTAGCAGAGATTGAGAATGGGGTACATTACTAGCTATAATGCAAAACCAATGCGCAAAATGTTAAGCACTAGATACAGCGAGAAGGGTTTCACTAACTAATTCACATATTTAACCAATCTAAGCATTATGCATTGTTACCTTTACAATTTGGTATGGAATGACACATACCATTTTGTTTAAAATTTTCATATCCTACTAAAGTCCAATGGAACAAACTTGGTCCCACAATTGACATTAAGGGTGTATATAGGGTTGAAATAACAAAGTGAGGTATTGAATAAAAACAAACTATGAGCACGCTTTCAGATTTACACATTGTTTAGAGTGCTTTTCCAATGTTGCACTTGTGCCAACATGGCTTGTCCAATTAATGATATGGAGCTCGTAAGTGCTACCACTACCAGGCTACCACCACATAAACATGATACTATGAGCACCTTATAAATTTCTACCAAGGGAGAGGTTGTCAAATGACTCAAATGGCATCCTAAGCACGTTGTGCATATCATGCCAAGACCATGCTTCTGAGTAAGGAACTAGCACGTTGTGCATATCATAGCAGTCACACCTGTAATGAGCCAACACTAAGGCTCCGTTTGTTTGGGGTGGAAAATATTTTCTGGGAAAACATTTTCTGTGGAAATCCTTTTCTGGTGTTTGGTACAATAGGAAAATAAAGTCAATGGAAAACATTTTCGGAAGTCAATGGAAAATGAACCATTTTGGGAGGAAAACGATTTCCGGATTTTAAGCCCCGAAAACAATTTCCGTTGGCTAAGTCGAGAGTCATCCGCAGCCTTGCGTTTGGTTCCTCCAATTGGACTTCCAATTCTCTCTCTCTCTCTCTCTCTCTCTCTCTATATATATATATATATATATATATATATATATATATATATGACACACACATATACATACATATATACACCGACACATACTCATCGCAGAAATTGTAGGGAAAGTCGGTGGAAAACTCAAATTACGCATCAGTTTTGTGGTCGTTTTTGTCTTCTGTACAACTCCAAGTGAAATTGCCCAAGCACGGTTGTGGATTTGTAGAGAGATGAGGGAGAACAAGCAGAGGAGAGAGAGGATTTTCGGGCATAGTTGTTGCCGGAAAGTGGGTTTAGATATATATCTGTGTATATCTATCTTAACCAGTCTCCCTCCTCTCTCTCTCTCTCTCTCCGTAAACACTGCCAGCTCGATTGAATTGGGACTTGGGTTCCGATTTGTCAATTTTTAACAGGAATTTCAATTTTCGATTGGAATATGAATGTATTGGGGCTTTTTGATTTTTGGTAATAATATGTGATCATTTTATCATTATTGATTTTCCTTATCAACCAAACGATAGAAAATATTTTCTAGAAAATGTTTTCATATCACAACCAAACAACAGAAAACGTTTTATTTTCTAGAAAACAATTTCCATGGAATAGGTTTTCTAGAAAACGGTTTCCGCCCGAAACAAACGGGGCCTGAGTATCACAAGTTGCAAATAACCCAGATGCAAAAACCAAGAAGTCAAGGCAATTCTACCTTCGTTTCTGTCCACAGGTTATTGAAGAAGCCTTCGACGCTTTGAAATCCGAGACCCGACTACATTGCAACAAGACGTGGTAGGGACGAGAATTACACGATCTCTGTGATTTTTTCCCAGTTGGGTATGTTTGAATCGGGGCCAAACTGGGATTTGGCATAACAATCACGCTTTTATATACCAAGCAAGGGATGCCTCAAGCTGGAGAACAATTGATAAGAGCACAAATTACCTAAACAATATCAGCGATCCAATTGCAATCGATATCGAAAAATCAATTGATCTTTAAATAGCTTGCCAAAAAAAAAAAAAAATTGAACTTTCCAATTTCCATCGATTGGTTGTAGGTCAAATAAATCAAACTGAACAATTGAAACAAGAATTGAACTTTAGAAACACCGCAGTAAGCATCTTAGAAACCACAATCCAAAAAAACTTTGAAAAAGATAACAGAGATTGAGACTGCCATTGTTAACTATCAGAAATTTGGAAGGGAAAACTTGGGGGGCAGAAGTATGTGAGATTGAAACCAAAATTAAAGGGAAGGCTTTCTTCTTGACTACAAAATTGGAGCTTCTTCAGATGCCGAAAATAGTTCTTTCTTCATACAATCGGATCGCAGAATTGAACAAGGACGGAATATTAATCGGAGTTGAAACGAGAGAGAGAGAGAGAGAGAGAGAGAGAGATGTAATACCTGTTCTTGGCAGATGTGATGTTCTTCTGAATGTTGAGATTGCACGAAGAGGAGGGTTTACTGGGTTTGGTTTAGAGGAGACAGATGAAGAGGGCTTACTTCTGTAAAAACAAAAACATTTTCCACGTCATGCCGCAGGTTCAACCTGCGGCATGCCACCTAAAACGATCTCGCCCAATTCTAACAACTCTTGGCTACTATATAAATGATGATTTCTACCAATACCAACTACTATTATTTAATGATCCGAGATACTATTTTTCTTGTAGAAATTATTATAATAAATGTGATGTACGAAATCTCATAAATAAAGTACATACTTATACTTAATCTAAATGAAGTTCTATTTTTTAAAATGGATTTGGATATATTGAATCATATCTCACTCATACCAACAACATAGGGGACCTTAAATATGCTTTCTATCTATATTAGTACTCCCTCCGTCCCCTTTTAAGTGTGTTACCTGGGAATTCCAACTATTTTTCTCTCACATCAACTTTTACAACATTTACATCTACTTTCCATTACTTACCCTTATCAATATAATAATACCCACTAACTTTTTAAAAATGAATCTACTTTTAAAGGCAGAATAGGAAATATACCCACTAACTTTTCAAAACACACAATTATTAAGGGACAACCTAAAATATAAATGTACACACTATAAAAGGGACGGAGGGAGTAATATTTTAACGATCTGAGACATTCACATTGGAGAACGCAGAAAAACATGTAAAAAATTTATATTAAGTGAGAATGAATTAGTACCTGATTTAAATGAATTTATGTTTCTTAAAATACGTTTGGTTATACTGAATCAAAATGATAAGGGCTCGTTTGGATGATGTATTTAGAAGAGGGATGACTGGGTTGGGATATTTAGTCGTGGTTCCCTCTCTCAAAACCCGTTTGGCCGCGTTCTTTCTTCCCCTCATGTCTCATCCGGCTTCTCCAATAGTCAGGGGGAAGCCTGACTAATTATAAGCACCTGGGGGTGCTTATATTTAGTCATGGCAGATATCAATCCCATTTTTACCTCCCTACCATCTCTAATTCCAAGTTTCTGGACCCAATTGCAGAAGAAGAAGAAAACTCCAGTGCATTATAAGAACAAATCATACAGTATCTTGAACGAAAATCAAACAATATCTGTAGCCGCGAGATTTGTGAGCGCCTGAAACCCGCCGGAATTTGTAACCGCCGCCGGGTTCTAATAACCGGGGTTTTTTTTTGCTCAGTGATAACCGGTTTGACTGTTAAATCGAAGTATCAGTGCAACTAGGGCTGCAAACGAGCCGAACTTTAGAATGTTCAAGTTCGTTCGTTAAGTTTTTAAACGAACTCGAGCCGAGCTTGAACTCACTAAAAATTTGATGCTCGAGCCGAGCTTGCCTAGGTTTGATTCGAACTCGAACATGTTCATGAGCCTTAACGAGTAAAAAATACTCTATATTTATGCTCTCATACAAGTCTAAAACTGTAAATAAATTTTTTATTTTGCACATAAAGAAGCTCATACATATATAAAATTCTAATTGAAATTTTAAGTTTGTTGTAATTTTAAAAGTTTTATATACATATAAGATATAAAATTTTCATTATGAATATGTAAAAGTTCTTACATGTTCAAGGTTATATGTGAAATTCTTACGAAATATACATATACTCTAGGTTTGCGAGCCCAACCGAGTCAAATATCGTCGAGTTCAAGTTCGGCTCGTTTATGGACCAAGCCTAACATTGGGGTCCAGGTCCGGCTCGTTTAGTAGACGAGTCGAATTCGAACTCGCCCTTACCGAATCGAGCCTCGAATAGTTCGCGAATGGCTCGGTTCATTTGCAGCTCTAAGTGGAACTCAATTCGCTGTCGCTCGATGTTCTAATCTTGGTCTAAGGTATGAGCTTCTGATTATGGTTCTTATTTTTCTAACTGTATATTTCTATTTACCACCCACCCTGGTTTTTGTTTCTCAGTCTCGATAAAATAAATGTGCATGTGATAGCTAGCTCATGCTGTAGAATTCTTAGATGTCCCACACTGCATTCCGGGATGGAGTCCCATTCCCCTTCCCCATGTAATAGATTAAGAATAACGAATGACAAAAAATCTCGATAAATGTATATATGTGTTTTGATTTATTTTCAATGTGGGAATTTTGGTTGGGGTGTTCAGAAGTGCAACAAATGCTTGTGTTCTGAGTTGTTTCAAGTTGAGAATTTGGGTACTGTTGTCCAAAAGGCTCTGTTTAGTTTTTGAGAATATTGCTGAAAAAATGTATTCTCAGGAAAAGTGTGTTAAAGTGACGTAAAGGAAAATTGAATTTATTTTTCTTGTTCTCTTGACAAAGAATTTTATAGAAGAACTAAACTTCCTCTTTTTTAGCAGGATCTATTTTTGTAGAAAAGTATTTTCTAGTCGGAAAGTTGATGTTGTGGACCACAACTTTCTTGCTAACTGAATGGACACTGCGAAATTTACAAGAAAATTGAATTTCCCATCCTTTTCCATCACTTCCGTGCAACTGAACGGGACCAAAGGTCTTGTATTTGGGGCTTGGTTAGGGTTTTGTGGTTATGATTAAGCAGATACTTGGTTAACTTCCCTCGTAAGCAGTCTTCAAAATCATACCAAAACGATATAAACAATAATAGTAGAGATTCAACACTTAAGTCATCAAATTTGAATTTTGTTGGTGTTGCTCTTAACAGTAGCTCGAAAGGCCCTCTGGCTTCTTCTTGGAAAGCTTCAAATTTTGCTTCAAATGGTACTATTAAATCGAATCAGGCAAAGATACCAGGCCCTTGGCTACGCAAGTGGGTCCGGTGTTGAATCCGACAACATATGATATGAGGCGTTGCCAAGTTTCCGTGATGTTAACAAGTTGAGAATGTGTTGTGTTATGTTTGATTTTAGTGACCAATTGAAGAATATCAAAGAGAAGGATATAAAGCGCTAGACATTGGTTGAGCTTGTCGATTATATCTCCTCTGTAACTTCAAAATTCAATGAGGTTACAATGCAGGAAATTATGAAAATGGGAGCTACCAATTTATTCAGAACTTTGCGATCTTCTAATCATTGGCAACAAACTAGATATGTATGATGTGGAGGAGGATGAACCCACTATGGAACCGTCTTGGCCTTATGTTCAGATAGTGTATGAATTTCTACTTACATTTGTGGCTTCATCAGAGACGGATGCCAAGATTGCCAAAAGACTCGTAGATCACTTGTTTGTGTTGCAATTGCTTAACCTGTTTGAATCTGAGGATCAAAGAGAGAGGGAGAACTTGAAGACGATTCTTCAACGCTTTTATGGGAAGTTTATGGTGCATCGTCATTTACTAGGAAAGCCATCAACAATATTTCTACTACCATTTTATATATTTGAGACCGAAAAGCACAACGGGATAGCAGAATTGCTTGAGATATTGGGCATGCAGCATAATTATGTCCAAGTTGTCACCATGTGTTTGTGGGCTCATAGGTGAGCTCAGTTTAGCTTTTTCTACTTGTATCACCTAAAACAGAGATTATCTTGCTGAAGTTCTTATTCTATTTGTTATTGGTTCTAAATATGAAAATTCTCTGTTTTTGTTTTTTCGCCGTAACATTTGATGAATCTCAACAATTTTTTGTTCCAGCGAAACAAAATGAGTTCCCGTCTTGAGCTCTTCCTGCTTTTCGTTTGCAATTGGCATGTTCATTAGCCATTAGGCTCCATTTCAAGTGCCTGCTGTCTAGATTTCTCTGGGTGTCAGTCTTGTGCCTGTGCGGTAAGACAGTTTCAATTATATTTTTTTAGTTTTTTGCAATCATTACCAGCTTGGTATGCTATGCTTCTATAACTGGATTGTATTTTAGGTGTTTTACAAGGGAGCACTTTGCACTAGCCGTGGAGACCTAATGCATGTCACAGCAGGGCGTGCTGCGCTTGAAAACGATGTAGTTTGGAAGCTAAATTTTTATCCCAGCCGATAACTTATAGAGTTTAGAAGGTAATTTCTTCCAAACATGTCCAAATGCGGCTTAGAAGAGCTGAATAGCTCACAGGAGGCCACCATTTTCCTCTCAAAGCCTTAGATCCATTTGTTTGACGGGATTAATACAAAAGAGACAATACATCTCGTAGGCTATGACATTGAATCTTTCAATAATGATGAGCGAAATGATACTATCTCCTAAGCTTTCGTTGTTAAACCAAATAATTGTGTGCTTTCGTTTGAATATGCTGGGAAGTAATCTTGGAGCGGGCCTCATATAAAGCCAGAGCATAGTCTGGTTAATCAAGTTAATTAGGTTGTCATTAGTATAACCAACTTATTTGATCTCCCCTGTTACATAAAGCAACAAGAGAAGCTATTGAGTTGTAAACAGGCAAAAATGCTTGGCAAACCACAACTAACAGGAGAAGCTATACACTGTTGGCAATCTTGGGGTACTTATCTAGCTACGTTAATCCGAAAATCCATAAGTACGAAAACCAGTTTTTGCCCTGCAAAGCAAAAATGCAAACTCATCTGAAAGAATGGCAGCAGTAGATCAATGGACCACGTTACTGAGCAAACTGTTTGATGAGGGCGAGCTTTGCTCACTTAACCAAGGATCCTGCACAGAAGCCGGAGAAAGGTCCGTCATTCTGTTCATTTTTGAATCCCCAAACTCTGTAACTAATAGACCATTACTGTCCAATTTCGGCTTTTTAAGTGTTACACTTGGTGATTTTTGGCTCAAATTCGATGTCTCAGATAAATTCGTTGTATTCTCTAGATCTTGTACCGAGGATGCCCATCTACTGAGCCTGATTTGCTCCAACACTGTAGCTACTTCGGCCATCGAAGGCCTCATATCTCTATCATAGGAAAGGCATCTAAATGCTAGCTCAGCTACTTTGTGCACCGACGAAAAGGTCCATGTATCCGTCTCTGCCTCGATTAACGGGTCAATTATCTCGCTCAACCGCCCTTTCACAATTCTGTCCATAGCAAGAGAAGCCAAGTTCACCTCATTCTGGGGTCTAGAAAAGTCCACCACTTTTAGTGCCGTTATGATCTCCACAAGAACGACTCCGAAGCTATAAACATCGCTCTTATCAGAAAGTTGACAGTTCTGATGGTACTGAGGATCCAGGTATCCAGGAGTACCCTGTGGGGCGGTAGAAATATGAGATGTTTCGGCGAGACCAAGCCTAGAAAGCCCAAAATCAGCGACTTTTGATTTAAAGTTGTAGTCCAAGAGTATGTTGCTTGACTTGATGTCCCTATGGTATATCGGAGGGCTTATCGAAGAATGAAGAAAAGTTATGGCTTGAGCTGTTTCTGTGGCAATGGTGAGGCGAACCAGCCATGCAGGTCCTTCTTTCGTCTGTCTGTGTATGTGCTGAGACAAGGTTCCATTAGGCATGTACTCGTAAACAAGGATTTGCTCGCCTTTCTCTACGCAACAACCTAAGAGGCGTACGAGATTCGGGTGGCTCACGAAAGACAGGAGTTTGATCTCGTTCATGACTTGCTCTATGCTTTCGGTGTCTCTACGTTTTATCCTTTTAATCGCAACCCATTCATCTTTGTTGAGTTTTCCCGCGTAGACTGTTCCATAAGACCCGGTTCCTAGTAGCTGTTTGTCTGAGAAGAAATCTGTGGCTCTCTCCATTTTTTTGTAAGAATAAATGGGGATGGTCATCTTCGTAGCTTCACATAACCGGCGGTTTGTTTTCTTTGTGTTGTTTCGTTTGGATCGGTTTCGTATAAAACAGCATGTTAGAGCCACACTGATCATAAAACAAGCTCCAGCAATAATACCTGAGGCAAATAAATTTCGACATTCAGTAACAAATCGAGTCATGTCTGAGGAGTGGATTGTGCTTTACCATCCAGGCTACCACGTTTTGTCCTCCTTGTCTAACTACAAAGAAAAACTGGAAATACCTCCAACTAAAGTGCCGACTCTCGTTGTACCGCCACATTGGCCGGACATGTACTTTGCAGGGTTGCATCTTGAAGAGGCTATTCAAAACAAGAAACAGCAGCTGAGAAACTATTTGTATTAATTAGAAATGGAAACGTTACCTTAAAAAAAATGTAACACACTATGAATGATGCACAAAGCCTATATGCCGCCCTTAATGAAATTTCATAATGTCTGGCATTGCAAGCTGTATAGGTACTTTTCTTTTACTCGGGGCATCCGGGCCAGCTACCAATCTCACCGTTCACTAAAGCCGTGGAAATTCGTTTAGGCATAATAGGTGAATAAAACGTCTTTAAAACAGTTGTCCATTGTGTAGTATTGCTTGTTGGGACAGTATAGGTGTAGCACAACTGAACCCATTAACATATGCTACCTTTTAGTAACATAATTTATCTTGTTAGCAAATGGCATTTAATAGTCCATACAGAGTTTTGCTGGGGTTTTAATTGGGCTCCTCGCAAATGGGTGGTAGAGATAGCCCCTATGATTTGATTAGACAAGATGTGCGTAGGCTGACCTGGACGCCTAATTCATTTATTACCTTTTTGACCTGCTACAAGCGGAAGCCTTGTGCATTTTGTGGGTTTGTACCTGAATCAGCCACCCCATCTTTCAGAGCTTTGAATTTTCAGTGATTGGTACCCTGCTTAAAAAGTTTTCAATGGCATTGGAAACTTTTTCTACATGTACTCGAATGTCACTTGGTAATATTCTACCCTTTCCTAATGCATGATTTAGACTTAAAAACACTTATGCTTCCTCTTCTAGAGAATAAATTGTGTCCACAGTGGCGGAGTTAAGATTTGAACTTGTAGTTGATACTTAAAAGATTAATGTACTCTATCTGTGCTAAAAAAGATGTCGATCCATCAAACCAGAAATTATTAAGAATATGTTTCCATTCAAATAAAAAAATTAAAAAAAAAACTCGTTCATATCTAACATCTTGCGAAAAAAGTTAAATTTTTTTGAACCAAACTTCATTTTTTAATTCTCATTTTGCAAACTTGAATATATATTTTTGGGATGAATGGATCGTTTAATACAAAAAACTACACTTATTTTAAGATTAATCATATACAATACCCCAAAATATACATGTTTTCATAGGTTCATCCATAAACCCCTAGTAAAAAATAACCATTAGGGCATCCTCACCAGGGGAGGCAAAAATTGGACCAAATTTAACCTCAAAAACACCTTTTATAAATTAGCAAGTCACTTTTTAAAAAACTCACAAAATCAGACACTCTATTCTAACTTCACAATA
>JAXBDA010002919.1:0-38466 GCA_036023075.1 Gaultheria prostrata | reverse complement strand
AAACAGAAAGGACAATGGGTTAAAATGGGCATGAGGGATAGGAAGGGGGGGGGGGCCCGAATACAGGTGGTGTACCATTACAAGCAAATGAAAGCACAGTTGTAAAAATCAAATCAGATTCTCAAACTGCATTAAGACCATAATCCCGGGACAGCGGTACCGATGTGTCAAATCGTTTGGATTTTTTAAGCACAAAAAAGATGTGGGAGTATTCGCATGAAAATTTTGATTTTGGGACTGTAGTGGGAGACTCGGGGTGGAGTGGTTGGAGTTAATAATTTTAGGCATCGGGTGTAATCAATTGGAAGGGGCCTTGGTGCTTCTTTTGGTTGTTTTGTTTTGGTTTTTGATTATTTGGTTGTCTCATTATCAGCCTTTCAATTTTATGAATCTCGAGAGGCAGATGATTATAGTTAGATGGGGTGCCAACCTCGTTGGGATGCTGCTCCTCGTTTTGAAGTTTTTCCCTTATCCTGTTTAATCTTGTATCTTCGATATTTGATTAATAAAATTTTTTTTTGCCGTTCCAAAGAAGAAAAAACAAAAAAGACTACTCAATTAAGGACCTTTTGAAAATCATCCACTTAATGTCGTCGTCTGTGATGCCAAAGCTCTTCTAACACGCATGGAAGAATCATTATTGGCTCACACCTACCGCGAAGCTAATCAATGTGCTGCACGACTCTCTTCTTATTTAGTGTACCCAAAAAAAAAAAATTGAAAGCACCATTAAAAACCTCAAGGGAAAATGATGGTAATGTGCCAACTGCCAACAGTATGTCCTGTTTCAATTGGCATTTGTTCTTTTGCGGCATGTGTGACACCCTACATATAAGAAATCTGTTTGTCCGCTACGAGGATCTATTAGAGTAATTTAAATATTTTCAAAACACTGTCACGTGATGTTACAAGCATTTTTCATCAGGTATGAGGACTACGCTCTTTGTGTGATGAAGCCTACAAAAAAAGATATTTCCGACGTACCCAAAAAATAAAAAGGAAGCCTACAAAAAAGAGTGATGGAAAAGAGCCGTAAACACCACGTGACGTTGCTTCAGAAACACGTAATAATTACATGATAAATATTTATTGTGTTTACGTTTTGACTGCAGAACATGTTGTACTTGATACTTACGTGCCTCGGATGGATGAACTTGGACTCCATCTGAGTTGTTACTTTCGTTGTTTTCCACCGGCCATATATTAAAGGGGGAAAAATAAGTACCATCTACCCATGGCAGCTCAGAGATCGAACAATAAAGGCAGAGGACGGAGTAAGTTTGGTTTAGGTTTTGATGAGCTAGGTTTTTGGGTAATGAATGAAGAGAGATATTGATAAAAAAGAACGAAGAGAGATAAAGAAACGCGAGTAATAATCGAAGAGATTGGAGACCGTGCTGTGAAAAAGGGGATGATTTTGGAAAACCAAAATCGCAAATCAATCCAATGCAAACGCAGATTTATCCATTTTCTCCCTTCTTAGACTTCAAAACAGAAGACACTCAAACAAGCAAGGTTTTGCATATGTAGTTGCTGAAAACAGGTGAAAGGTTTTTTTTGGCCCGGCAAAAGTCAGTAGTGTTAGTTGTTGTTAGTGAAATTTGAACACAGTTAAGTATATGAGAGTACATGACACTTACCACTGGACCATCTCTCCATTTGCAACAAGTGAAATGTGTTGTGATGCCTTTATCTCGGGGTGAATCTCGATCCTACACTTTTGAAACTCAACAAGTGAAATGTGTTGTGATGCCTTTACCTCGGGGTAAATCTCGATCCTACAATTTTTTAAACATCTTTACCGACATTGTTAAGATATAATAAAACCAAATAATACTGCAAGACAAGCTAGAACGATACCCATAGGCGTCATGCACGAGAGGGTGATTGGTGGCGACCGTAGTCACTTGTTCCTTCAAACTGCCATGCTCCCGCTCTAAATTATAACCTTAAACTCACACACTCGAATTATGCGACTTCGGTGGCGACTTCTTGGATGCACTTTGGACATACAAAATCTTTGCTGGACTAGATGTGCAGGAGCCGATGGGTAGACAAACAGATGGATTGTCCCCCTTAATTTACCAAGTTATTTGAACCGACACTTGAGGCCCCGAGTTGCCAAATGTAGTAGAATTTTGGTTCCTTGTAACATCAACTGAGTGGGTTGTATATTATAGTTATGGATGGTTTCCATAATTCCATTGAACTCTATTTCTATTTTCAAGTACACAACCAGTGCAGTATGAAAAGGAAATATGCTTCCCCTCGTAACGTGTCTGAATATCAAAACACGTCTGTGTTAAGTATTTCAAATGCTGTGATAAATATTCCATATGGGGTGGTAATAATTTTAGATGATGAAAACCAGGTATCCAAAAAGGAATAGTTTCATATAAACCAAAGTTGTTTTTGTTGTGTTTCGTCATGACATCTGGAAATACTTACCACAGCATATGCAATATTTACTTTTGGGATATTAGACACCAATACCACTTTAGTGCACTATAGATGAACTCATAACAATAGGAGCCCATAAGTGAGTTCGCAGGGGGTTGCCATATGGGAATGAATGATACTAGCAATGTCAAGTAATAATCACCTTAATGCTCGTCGGAAGTTCGGCAGGGAAGTGAAAGCCGTTGTATTCGGGTAAAGCGTCGCTTGGACATGGGATCTCAACTTTTGAAATTGATGAGAAACAGATTGTACGGTTCTTGTGGAGTGTCTGAATAAAGTAACATCACCTCCTTGGTTTTCAGTGATTTACATGGTTTGTATACAGCCGACGTTATGAGACATTCATCATACGATTTACTACCATTATTTCAGTGGAAGTAATTCCATTACAAATACGATAATCATGAAGCTATTTTTCTCCCACGCTTGGTCAAGGTCTCTATCAATTTGGATCTGGGTCTAATCCGGTCCATTGGCAAGCCTACCTGGAACTATTTGTGTGAGGATTTGTTGAACGTTTTAGCTTTTTGGTCGATTTTAGAATTATTCTTTTTTTCCGGTTAGGAGAGACATAAGGCTTCTTCATCCCTTCTCTTATGCGTCGTGTCCTTTAAGGACACAAAACACGCTTTTGAGATGCGTTAGGAGTTCAAAGAGAAACCAATCACGATACACTAAACCAGTACAAGAGCTAAACGAAATAGTAAGACGGTACGAACCTAAACAAAAACATACCCCTAAACGTTACTCCAACTTTTGGCCAATGAGAAGGCCTGCCACATAACACAAGGCCCTACAGCAGTTTGATAAAATCGTAGTGCTCCAGGATGACTATTGATAAGGTACTCCTATGTAAAAATCTTACTGGTAAAAGATTAAAAGGAACGAACAAACTTAGATTCGACTTTGTCGTAATGCACAATATTTAAGGTCTGAGCATATGTTTTCTTAATTTTGAAAATAGTTTCAAAGTTGGTCCCAAAAACCTGGTGGTGGGTCCCGGATTTGAGAACCTAATTTTGAGAAGCTGGGTTGGGGAAACCGAACAAGGGCCAGGTTCTCAAACCCGGTTTGGAAATCCCAACCGAACAAGGCCATATATTCCTTAACCTAAAATGGAGTATACAGATTGAAATGATTTCGTGGTACAATGTAACCTATTACGAGGGTGGTAGTCTTTTAGACTACAAATAAAACTTTCAAGGCACAAATAGCAGAAACCAAAGAGGCAAAAACAAAACACCAATGCATTCCCAGGAAAGGTAACCTCTTTGGAACAATCATGTTGCTAGACTAAGGGCAATGCCAGCTTTCGTGGGGTCAAAGTACAATTGCCAATGCAGTCATATACTTCTACTTTCTTCTAACGAAAGCCATGTTTGTCCCAACAATAGTAGCAATAATTCAATCAATTGTTTGCATTAATTTATAGTTCCCCCATCAGTTTCCCTATCATGGCTAATTCTTCCATTATATACATATTTTCTATCAGCGTTCTAAAAGTAGGCCGACTAGTCACTACCTAGGTCCTAGGCGGGGGTCCAACGCCTAGTTTAGGCGGCCGACTAGTCAAAGCTCAATCCCCACCTAGGTGCTAGGACGCCGACTAATCGACGCCTAGTCCCCACCAATTCCGCTCGACTAGCGCCTAGCGATTTTTATCACTGTTTTCTATTCCTCCAAAAGACCATAAATGGCCAAAGAATACCAATTCCTCTTTCTTTTGCCCTTTCTCTCTTACTTTGCCACATATAAGAACTAACAATCAGATATAAAACACCTAGTTTAGCCAAGCCACTAGACCAACATCTTCCCTCGAATCTAACAATAATGAAAAGATAGAGAAATAGCAACCGCACAGTTTTAACTGCAATAGATACAAAGTTACAGACAATATACTGCATTACAAACCTATTCTCAAAAGGCATAGTTTTAGATGAACTGCTGAAAAAACAATCAGAACTAACACGACAAAAACCAGAATCTTGCCCCAATTACCTTGTGCCACGATGAAGTTCTCAAGAGCAGTTGCCAAGGAACAGGAATTCAAACAATACAAATATAATCACCACAACATCCCTCAACGGCGGGCAGGACCACGCATATCGTAGGAGCCCATTTCTCCACCACCATACATATCACCATAGGTACCGCCTGCATATCTCATTTCAAGGCTTCCATTCAACATTCCATAACCTCCAGCACCTGTAAAAAAGGTCGGTTAATCTTAACTAGAATCCCTCCAATAAAGGCTCCTGATAAAAGTGAGAGAAGAAGAGAGAAGGTATTTCTCTTTTATACCAAGTCCACGAGATCTTCTATCACCACTCAGGTGCTCCGCTCGTAGCTTCTCTATTTCACGAGCCATGGAGACGAGGTTTTTCTCCATCGCTTGCTTTTGTTCCATCTGTTCCTCCTTCGATTTCTTCTCATATTCAAAAGCCCTCCTAGAAGAACCATGCAAAATTGGACAAAATCAATGAACTCAGTATAAGCCTGGTAAAGCTGACAAGTGACAACCCATCTAACACTTACCCAAGTTTTGTTACAGGACAATTCCTAAGGTTCACATCGGTCTATAATAGGCCACTCTATGAAGGATTGCAGGCAATAAAGGCCCAGTAGGGGATGCTGCCCCCAATGGATTTTTCAAGAATTGAACTTTGACCTAAAAGATTTCAGAAATTTGTGCAATTTATCCCTTTTAACATTATGTATATGCCGCCACAAACATCATTTCTAGCCCTAAAAACAGATGAAAGTATGCAACTATCATGCAAAGTTGCAAACCTTATATAACATAGAAACCGTATTAAAGATTAGTAGGTTTCGTTCTTAATTCAGTGCAAAAAGGTTTCAATTATCTTCCCGTTCTTTATTACGGAACAAAGTTTTCTATGAAGTTGTGATTTATCAGTATCCCCCACTGGTTTAACTTCCTGGCTTCGCCACACTGCTACCCACCTAATATACAAGGTGAAACAATATACAAACAATAAGACCATGACAAATCGTCAAACCTAGCTTCCATTAGCTCCTTGTGTAGCCCATCACGATCAGCCTTGAGAGAATCTGCTAGCTTATTCTCGGCTTTTGCTTGATTAATGTCTTTTGTAAGCATTTGAACTTGTGCAGACAAATCGTGCCGCAAAGCATTTAATTTCTGTGCCTCAGCCCTTAACTGCATTACCTCCGTCCAAAGAGGTTCAACGCCACGGAGCTCAGCTTCTAGCTTGAGTCTTCTGTCAATCAACTCCCTAACCTGCGCCTCTCTATCAGTGCGAAGTTTGGGAATGACCTGACCCAATCGGTGAATTTCGTCCTTTGCTGCCACCAATTCTCTCTGGAGAATCAAGTTTTCATCCATCACATGTCGATTCTCAGAAAGAATTTTCTGAATATCTCTGTGCTGGATTTCAAGCTCCTCATCGAGGGTTGCAGGGTGAATGGGAAAGGTTCCTGGACCCCGGTGCAAGGAAGGCCTGGGTCCATCACGGAAACCATGGAACTCCTCAGGATGGCGAGGTAAACGCTGCCTCGCTGCCATCTCAAGATCCAGTGGAGATATAAACCGGAGCTGCCTGTGAGCGAAAATGGAATTAAAGAGGATTGGACCATAGGACTCGGTCCCTTTCAGACTCAAAACAAAATCACAATTCGCACTAAATAAATCGAGGATCACTGGTACAAATTTAAGCCCCTCTTCTTCGTGCCCATCCAATGATAAGGTCGATTAGGTAACTCAATCCATAAAGTTGTGGAAACACATAATATCGTCCAAATAACCTCAATATCGAAGCCACATCAACCAGTTATTCAGTCCTCCAAAATTGCTATCAAATCTGCACCCTTCATTGACTATTACACATTCCCCATACAGGTAACCACACCAACTCCAATGAAATTTACAGCTACAAACCACAAGGTCCAAGTTTATTTGTGAAACTCACTACTTGTCATTCACAAAATTTTCGACCAAAATCTCATGAAGAATGCCAATGCAGACAAATATAGAACAGAAGTTGGACCAAATTAACTGGTACAAGATCTATGATATGACTTGATCTGCTTAGTCGGCTAAAATGAAGAGTACAAGAATCAAGTTGTAGGTACATGGTACCGAATATCACAACATGAAGGAAAGAGGACAAACCCTTCCTGAAAGTGGAGTCTCATACTCGGGCTGAGGCAGGGCCTGAGTTGCTCGAGACCAAAGGAGGACTGTCGAATGGAGGCTTGTGCCCAAGGGATCGTCCGAAAGTTTAAACTCCCCTCAGGAGTTTGGACTTCAGACCGACTTTAGAGAGAGAGGCAGATTTGCTGACCGAAGGTCAAGCTTTATTGAATCCGTATCATACCTAGCTTAGGAAATCCTCGACTGAGAAGTCTGCTCCACCAAACACCCGACACTCATACAACCCCCAAGGTCGCATGATATGCCCTCCCACATATGACTAACTTCTGGCGTGCAGAACCTCAGACCTAAGACCTAGACTCTATAAGCCTGCTACCCACTTCTTGCCTAACCACTAAACACCCTCCACGTGGCAACTTGACAGCAACCCCTTGGCTGTCATAGGTCTGGCCCCTCAAGCCATAGGGGTTGACCCTCAACCATACAACCATCAGGAGGACGCCACATGTCCTCCGCTAAGCCACCACCAGGAAAACTCTCCTTCTATACATATGGACACTTGAACTATCATACCCCCCTAGTTCATATCATATCCACTTATCCTCTCCCCTTCGATACGGATCTCTTGGGCTCACTACTGCCCCTCCCTCTCTCCCTAAGATTGCCTTGGGTTCTCTCCTCCTCCGCCTTCGGCAACTCGAGCCTTCGAATACTTGTTCGTTTCCCCAGATACACAAACAAGTTATGCTCATTCCTCCACTACCTCGTCCCTAACCAAGTTGGTCTAAAATACAACCAAAGTCACAGTCTTTAACATTGATCCGATCCTCAATTGACAGAAAAATGACGCGAGGCATGCTGCTACCTAAAGTGCTAAGCATAAATCTTGTCTCTCCATATAAATCAATTTCCTATCGGCTATCATCAACAGTTGGGGTGTTCCACTAAGTGTGTTTTTAAAATAAACTGGCTTTCCATGGCTTTTTATGTGATATATTGTGAGAGAATGACCGGTATTGGTTTTTGAAATAAACTGTTTTTTGTTAGTGGAATGGGTCCATCTAGAATCCAGCCTCTTAATTTATTCTCTCTTTCACTATCCCTGATGGGCCTGACCTGATAATCTAATCCCATAACAGAATTCACAAAACCCATAATTGGACTTGGAATCTTGGATAATGCAAATCAGCCTTCTCATTCTACCTTATTATTTTTCTTCCATCATAGTACAGATTTTGTTACCACATTAAGTAAAGAACTCCACAGATTCAGGGACTGAGCCGAAAGATTGCCGGACATGTAGGGTGAAGTACTAGGTTTTGCAGACAGTCTTGGGCGCTATTCCTTCAGTTCCACTATACGTAATATCTGTCCATAACGGAGGGCTCCACACTTGAGCCTCAAGGGGCTAGGCAGAAGTGTAAGGCTATAAAACATTGACCATATGCATTTACTATTTAACAAGTTTGACCGCATGCGATTACTAACTTAATAAGCAAAATATCGATGTCCTCATCTGAAAAAACAGGAAAAATAGACTCACCATATCAATAGTACTTCTGCTAGAAATTTTCAAATTCGGCGAGCCACGGATCGGCCCAAAAAAGGGCATACAAGACACCGAAAACAACTATTGCCAATCAGTTTGGAATTTGTACAATCTT
Source organism: Gaultheria prostrata (assembly GCA_036023075.1). Taxonomy (NCBI): domain Eukaryota; kingdom Viridiplantae; phylum Streptophyta; class Magnoliopsida; order Ericales; family Ericaceae; genus Gaultheria; species Gaultheria prostrata. The sequence goes on along the minus strand of JAXBDA010002919.1, from coordinate 30,207 downwards.
CCAATAAAATAGCTCGTCTACTTTTTTGGACAGAACCAAATACATAACCCATAAAATGGAAAAGCAAAAAAGAAAAAAGAAAAAAGAAAAAAACACTCTGCCTGCACTCATATCATTAGTATGGGAGAAATAAGAGACCAAAAAACAACCATCTCAAGGTTCCTATTGAAATTTCAAATAGAGTGAATTTAATTTTGGTTCGGTTTGGTTCATTTTTGTGCACAACTTAACCGAAATAAACCGAACCGAACTGATTCTATTGACAGGTATGCACTTTCAGTCCCTACCATTCATCTAACCTTGTTGTGCTAGTAGAGGACTTTTTCCCCCTTGTATGTTTAACTCAGAACTCTCTCTCTCCCTGGAAATGAAACAAACCAACGAAATCTCTCTGCGGAAACGGAAAAAAATGACGACACCGACCGAACTGAACCGCTTTGACATGCACCAAACCGAGCGGTTCTTGCCATCAACCGGTCGGTGACAGTATCAGATTTCCAAAAACCGACTGGTTCGGTCTGGTTGAAAAATCGGCATAAACTCAACCAAACTGAACCAATTTCATCCCTAAGAGTGATGGAAGTGTGCTAAAAAGAAGGGGCAGTAGAGTCAACCATAAAGAGGCCCACGCCCATCCATGCCAAGTTCAAGAACAACCCAATGGGGTATGAGCTATAAAAGCTGAATGGAGCCCAAGCACCATAAAACTCAACTTAGCTCATTTACGGCCCCATATCTCACGTTGAAAAAAAAAAAAAGCTTTTAACACGTCTTAACTCCAACGCATTTAATTTGGTCTACAATTGCCTATTTCTCGCGCTTATAAGTACCACCAATAAGTTTCCAAACCAAAGATTTATTAAATCTCATGTTTTACCACATAGACAATGCACAAAACGGCAACAAAGAAGCCAGGCTAAGGGTCAATGGTGTGAGCACTCTAGTCCTCGCTCAAATTTCTAGTAAGATAGGACTTCTCTTAAAAACACTAAGAACCCCTTGATAAATACAACCTCCAAATTGAGTTATTTTCCTTCTTTTGCCCAAACGAGAACCCTTGTGCATTCTGGAACTCCCAGTCCGTAAAACAACTCTCCCAGCTTCATTCACTTAGATCTCTGACAAAAGAGAAACTTTACATGCGATTTTTCCTTTTATCAAAAACATCTTAGGACAATTTTGATTTTGCCAATGTATTGTTTTGTATCACGTTAGTCTTTTGCTCAAATCTGAAACTTTGAGTCATGATTGAAGTCTTTTTCCCTTCAATTATCTATGGAAATTTTTTATGGCTGGCTTAATAATGATATTGCGTTAGTCAAAAACTTAGTTGTATGGCATAAAAGACAAAAGCTGGACATAATAAGGAGCAGAATAAAGTGAAAAAGCTCCAAAAACCCATAAGAAAATAAAGAAACTTTAGAGACAAATGCTACTTTCTCCTTCTGTATTCCTAAAGCAAGAAATCACAAGAGGCAATGTATCCTTTCGGCTACTTCTTACATATCCTTAACATTATTAATTTGCTCAACTTAGCTTATTAACAGCCCTATATCTCAAGTTGAAATAAAAAGGAAGCTTTAACGCGTGTTCACTCCAAACGCATTTAATTTGGTCCACATTTGCCTATTTTACGCACTTATAAATAACAGCAGTAATTCCGTTAAATCTCATGTTTTACCACATGGACAATTTACTAAAACCCCAACAAAGAAGCCAGGCCAAGGGTCAATGGTGGAAGTATGAGCACTCTAGTCCTCACTCAAATTCTAATCAGAAAGCAATGTATATCTTTAAACACTGAGAACCCCTCTAAAACCTTTGATTAAACCCAACTCCAAATTGAGTTTTACCCCTTCTTCTGCCCAAATTGAGTTTTACCCCTTCTATTACTCCCAGTTTGTAAACCAACTCTCCCAGCTTCATTCACTTCGATCTCTAACACGAGAGAAACATTAATCAGATTTTTTTCCATTTCAAAAACATCCGAGGAAAATTTGAGTTTTGTCAACGGGTTGTCTTATCAAATTGAGCTTTTGCTCAAAATCTGAAAATTTAAGTTTTGTCAATGGGTTGTCTTACCAAAGGAGGGCTCCGATTTGCTCAAATCTGAAAATTTAAGACAAAAACTGCACCTACTAAGGATCAAAATAAAGTAAAAAAAAAAAGCTCCAAAAACCCATAAGAAAATTAAGAAACTTCAGATTCAAATGCTACTTTCTCCTTCTGCGTTCCTAAAGCAAGAAAATCACAAGAAGCAATGCATCCTTTCGCTCTTCTTCCACAACCATTACGTTTATTAAACCTCAACATGGAGAGATATCTGAGACAACTTTAGAAGGGTATCCAATTCAATACATGCATTACATAAAACATATATGTATATATATCTAGAGAGAGAGAGAGAGAGAGAGAGAGAGACCTAACGAAGGGCAAACGATGTGCTTCAGCGAGCGAAAATCAATGGCTTCCGATCAGCAGACAGTAGCCCTAATGCGTGCTCCCAGGGCAACTGAGCAAGTCGGGTTCATCCTTTTATAGTACTTCTGTGTCGGCCCGATCGGTGGTTCAAAGGAATGTTCCAAAACGGTTTAAGTTTTCCAGGAAGGACTATGGCCCGAGACTACCGACCGGTTTCTCTGAAATGTTCACAATATGGGCCGGCCCATTCCAGTTCCAAGTGTTTCCATAAAACATAAACTCAAGACAGAGTATTTTTTCTAAGTTGCAATGTTGATAAAAAAAAAATGTTGCATTTTGCGAATTAAGAGAAAATTACATTTAACGGCCGGCCCACTCTACTAAATTAAAGTTACTCGACGACTGGGCTACAGATGACAATCTCATCTGAAGTCAATGGATACCCAAATAGATTCGTAGTTTTTTTCTAAAACCAGATATCCATTAATTCAGTGAAGCTGTAAAGGGCTACAAATGTGATATCGGAGCCCTCCGTTGGGACAAACTCACAACAGATTAGGTGGGTTATCCATGTGATTTGGATGGTAATGCAATGAGTACAGATTAAACCCCTAAAAGGGTAGGAACGATACAGAGAGCTCCATAGATTAGAGACTCTCCAACCGGAGCAGATTCCAAGCAGGGGATAACAAAGAAAAAACATAAAATAAACAAACGTAATAGATAAAATTCTCCGAAATTTGAGATCTAAACCTCCATCACCTCCGCGCCTCATCGAGCCCTTCCATCGCCCTGTTGTCCGCAGTTGATTGCCGTCGTCAAACCCAGGCGCGCCACGAGCCTTAGACTCATGGCCAACGATCTTGAACAAATCTCAGCCCTCTCAACGCAGAGAGAGCGGGCGCGCGGGTGCCCCAGAGACGACCCGCAACGGAAGGAGGGAAAACGACAGTAAAAATGGTGAGAGGGGAAGATGAGAGGATGTGAGGAATGGGGGAGGGGAGAGTGTAGCTCATGGTGCGCTTTAAAGAGAGAGGATCGGAACCTCCCCCCACCCCCCGCTGCACGCGCTATGGGTGTAGGAACTCTAGGAGGGAGGGGAGGGGAGGCGGCTAGGTTTTGGGAAAACTTAGAAAGAGAGGCTCTGATATTTTAGAGACGCAAAAACTCAGCACAAACAAATTCGTACTTTTATTAGGGTGATTTTCTACCAAATTCTTTAAACCGCGAGCTTTGTTATGATTTTGATGTAGAATAAGCAGCGGCCCAATACTATTATTAATTGACTGGTTGAAGCCTTGGGGGCCAAAACAGCTTTTAATTGAAATTGCTAAATTTTGCAATTTATCGATGAGTCTAGAATCGGCCCAAACGTGGCGAACTGAAGTAGAATTGCGTTGCGGTCAAGACTCACCACCCTAAAGTAGTGACTGATGGTGGATTTTGGCCTAATTCCTTTGGTTAGGCCTTCAATTAGACATTTTTGCTATTTTAGGAATTATTTAGATTTTCAATTACTCTAAGCGTATAATTTCGTTTTAGTTGATTCCAATTAGAAAAGTCTTATTTTTCTTTATAGTTTTCAATTTTAGTAGTTTCCCTGCATTTCGGAATACATTATTTTTTAGTAGGGTTTGCTAGGTTTTTCCTTTAAGAGGGCTTGTAATCTCTTTCATTCAGTATCCTCCAATTAATAAACAAACTCTGAGAATTTTCTCTCTTTCTTTTGTGGATTCAAGAACACTCGTGGATTCGAGTACACCTATCTTCGTTTGAAATAATATGCTAACTATTTTCTCGTGAATTCCGTTGCGTCATATTTTTAGTTTTGTTATGATTTCGGTTTAGCTCATTTTATACAATATCCATCCTAAATCTTAATCGCAACCTAATCACATTCTATATTTACATATATGTCATCATATACATACTTATAAATATAATAAACATACATACATACATACACACAATTATTATAATTCTACACACTTACATACACATCCATAAAGATTTAAAAGATATTTAAATCTAGTTTAGAAAGAGAAATAATGCATACATTACAAGTCGAGGGAAGATACCAGACGGATTGAAAACAATTATTATCCGAGTGTTGGCAGTTATTACATAAAATATCGTTGTCCTAAATTCCTTATATACACATTAATTGCGACCCCTAGAAGTGTTTCAAACGAGGAAGAAGGATCAAAATCATGATTCCGGTGTATAAAGTGAGGCCTTGTTACCACTAAACCACACAGGTTTATGTCACAAATTTAAAAATTGGGGGCCTTAGACGGCAGTCTGGTGACCCTATGCCTAGGGCCGCCCTTGGTAATTTTGAAGTGTAACCTCTCCTTGGATATATGTAGCACTTGTAGCTGTGTTTCAGGATTCCAATGTACTGTGTCCAAGATCAGAATGAGCTTGCCGACGGACCACTGTCGTCGCTTTTTGAGTGACCTGGACCGCAGCTGTCTTATCCACTGATCTTGGAAGCAATTGCTTGGGGTTGAAGCACTAACATAAAATAAATAAAAAATTAAAAAAATGACCAAATTATAGTGTCTTTGTTTGGTATTGCATAATAATGTTTTTGAGTAATTTGATTCTGGCTAATGCAAGCATGATAGTCTTTATTAAAAAAAAATAGTTAGTTGGTTAATGTGAACGAGAGCTTGTCGAGGAAGATGTGGGATATATTAAAACCTTCACCAATTTCAAGAAGAATGAGGCACGAGCGTGTGGGTTAACTTGATTGCAACTCTTCTTTATAAGAAAATATTTTTGACCACATTCAATTTGTGAATTTTGGGGACGAAAATTTGTTAAGGGGGATAGGTTGTAAGAACCCGGATTTTTGGAGGAATTTTTTTCTTTTTATTTTATTCAATTGTTATCTTTTAATATTTTGAAAACCTATTTAAATACTATTTTGGACCCTAGTGTTGTATACTTGTATCTATACATACATTACTATTTTTATCCTACTACAAAATTTCCACTCTCACATGCTATCTAGTCAAAATTAGAACCACTCCAATTTTGACCAAATGGACCAATTTTGACTTTCCAATAATTAGAGAGAAGGAGAGAGGAAATTACCCAGGAAGCTTCCTAATTTTTGAAGTGTTGATATATACATGCATGTGTATAATCACTTAGTACCCAAAATCCCTAGGTTTTGATCCACCAAATTAAATCTACCCATTAATTAGGCTAGATTTCTAAGAATCTCCCTAGGATTCACTAGATTTCCTAAACTAATTAGGATTATGGTTATTAGGAAGGAGGGAGGAAACTTCTTTATTACTTAGTCACCAAGAATAGATACACTATATCTACATACATACACATATTATTGTACACAAAGAATCCTATAGAATTTCCCTAGGATTCCCTCATTTAAAACCTAGAGTTTCTAGTAGATTTAGACATGTGTTTATTTGTGTACACTTGCTTGTATAATTAGTACCGATAACTCCCTGAAACATAGTTAGTCGCGCATTTCCTACACTATAAATTGTGACTAGATTTTTACTAGCAATTTCCTAGAAGTTTCCTAACTTTTAATTTATAGCAACCTATCTCCCAATTTTGACCAAACTTCCAATTTTGACTAACTTTCCATTTATAGTATACTTTCCTTTTAAGGAAAAATTTCCACTTATAGCAACCTTTCCATTAGTAGAAATGTTTCTCCCGGCGAGACACAATCTATCCACTGGCGCGCCTAAGATCTCCTAGCTTATAGCCTCGTGTCATTTAGCAGTACAATTTGTACCAGAAACCTACGTAGTCGCGTATAACCTACACTGCGAAACGTGACTAGGTGAAGTCCCCATGCATTATTGAGAGAATCTCATGATCACACCTATAAATTGCATGACGCGCCTAAAGATATCGTAGCCTTTATAGCCTTTAGTGCTTGCACTATAAACTGACACCGGAAATGTAGTTAGTCGCGTAGAGATTGCACTGTGAGACTTCGTAGTCATTTTATTTCCCATGCATTATTGGTTATAGCTATAGGCCTAACCTTAACATCAACTTTATAGCCCTTATAGCCTTGCAATGTAAATTAGTCCGGAAACTAACAAATCGCGTACGTTCTACACTGTGAAACTCCGTAGTCTAATGAATTACCCTTGCATTATTGGACTAGCCTCATAATGACCTAAGAAAGGAATATATTCCTTCATTTATCACGCGTCATAAGATAAGTATAGCCTTTGTAGCTACGTGATAAACGCAGTGCAATTTAGTACCGGAAACTTGGTTAATCGCGCGTATTCTACACTGCGAAATTTCGTAGTCATAAAAACCCCACGCATTATTGCCTTATCCTACCCCCGTAGCATCATAACGAGCCTACTAACCTACGAGAATATATTCCCTCATGATGACGCGTCATAGATTTGTATAATGATGAGATTCCGGACATTAATTGGAGAAAATTTCCTAGCAACTTCCTAAGGGGGGAGGGCCGGCCATACATGGGGAGAGGGAGCTCCACATTTTCTTATAAATAGGACCACATTCCTTCATTGTTTGACACACCAAAATCCCTCTCAATCTTGTAGTTCATGTAGTAGCATTTCTAGTAGTTTTTGGTAGAAAATCTTCCAAGTTCTTCAAGAAACTCAATGAAACTCATCCACCACCATCACTAGCCGCCGGCTACACCACCCCAAAAAATCACCCTTCGATCTTAGTTAGTAAGTTCCGGCATACCCTTCGGCATTTCTAGGAAAGTCCTTACTTTCTTTTCGACGTTGTTACTCCGTCCGTCTACCATTAGCTTTGTCTACTTCCGATTGAACCCGGAATATGGTAATTACTTTATATAATATTCTACTAGTAATTTTAGAGCACACTTTAATTTTTAGTAATGTTACAATGCCAGTTTTAAGAATTAAAGTTAGTAGTTTACAATTTCTAAAAAGTAATTAGTTGTAATTCTAAAAATAATTTTCCAAACTTACGCAGTCATTATAATGCCCGAATTGAAATGATATTTCAAATTTATGTCGTTATAATGCCCGATTGATTTTAGAAAAATACGTGAACGGTTGCATTTTTACAAAGCCGAAATTATCGGCAAATGAGAATTTTCTTAAAAAGGACTCTGTGGAATATTTTGGGAAATGAGAAATATTTTATGACTAACTTGAGACTGTGGAATAACCTAAGGCTAACACCCTTGAAAGTTTGTCTAGAATGAGGACGGGTGCTATTAACTGGATATTCCGACCCCTTCTGCCTGAGACTTTCCTGGTTATTCTATTGTCGAGAGAAGGTCGCCAAGAGAAAAATGATATTTTGAGAGACACATTTTACGAGGAAATATTGAAATATGGAGAAACACGTTTTACGAGAAAATGCTGATTTTAAGTGACACATTTTACGAGAAAATACTGAATATTAGTACTAAAACACATTTTACGAGGAAACGCTTATTTTTGAAACACGATTTACGAGATTAATTTTTGAAACATGATTTATGAGAAAGTTGCATATTTACTAAAAGAGTTTTTGAGACGTTGCATATTCACGACACGATGTGAGATTTACACGACACGATTTTCGAAATGAATGGTAACACGAGAAAACGAGATGAGAATGAAAATGAGATGAGAGTGGAAATGATTTTTGAAAAGAATGGAAATGAAATTGGTAGTATAGCTTTAACGCCGCCCTTCACACTGTTGAATATCGGTGATGTGGCTAAGGAATACGGTATTGTAGATAACACCGCCCTTCATGATGTTGAATATCGGTGATGTGGCTAAGGAATGCGATAGTACAGCTTGAAGCACTGTCCTAAGTTTGCGGATAGAACTTGGTTGTCTTTGGTACAGAGTGTGTACAACACATAGTGAAAGGTCCTTGTATCATGCTGCTGAATATCGGTGATACAAGGGGTTGCTGGAACTATGTTTGTGTGAGTCGCGGAGTGACAGGCCTTGTATCATGCTATTGAATACTGGTGATACGAGACAACCGGTACTTCGAGTGGAAAGATTGGTTACCGTCAGTTAAAAGGAGACGTAAACGGGCCAATAACTTTCAAGTGATGGGAGATAATTGAGATGACTGTGATGATTGAAACAATGAAATTTGAAGAAGAATGCCTACTGAAAAGATAATACGAGACACATGTTTATTTTCACGCGCTTAACTCTGATTTGCATTGACACTGGCACTGGTATAATTTGCAATTGACGCCGATATTTGGTATATTTATGAAAACTATTTTTTGTTAACCTTTATCGTTATTTTTAGTCGTACATATATTGTTCTAGAATTGCTAGTTGAGATTTTGGGTAGAGTTATTGCTGAGCATTTTCGCTCACGGTGTTGCACTTGTGTAACCCTGGTATAATACCACAATGTTGCTCTGCGACTCTAACGTATTATGCCAGACTATAGAGATGAACAGGAGGAGTACTACAGCTTGGGAGCTTATGGAGCTGGACAGGACACCGTCGGGGCTGACGGCAGTGCAAAGACGTAGAGAAACCCTAGTTGAACCTGTTTCGAATAAATGTAACAACAAGGAGAATTATGTAATTTTCAATGTGGAAACTTGTTGTAAGACTTATTTATTCTACAATAAATATAACGTTCCTGTTAGCCCAAAGGTTTTATAAAATACCTCAGTGATTTTGATGATAACAAAATAGATTTTATTATAGAGAAATATAATTAATATTGTGATATTTTGATACTCATTAGATTAATTGTTTATTTTGTAGGATTTTGGTTGAGGTACACAAAGAGAGATGCTACACCAAAACATTATCTCCAATAGTCAAGATATAATTAAAGGGGTGAAGATTAAGGACAAATCTTCTCCGAAGTTTTCATTGGCTACAATTGCTCTTGTGGGGAAGTGAATATTATCTTTGAAATGTGGAAGATTGATTTGCTAATGGAAGAAGGAAATTGAGGGAGTAGCATGCACATGCCACGGAGAATAAAAAAGAAAGGGTCATTTCCTACCTAATGGATGTCAACGGCTAATGTTGAAAAAGGGATGGATTTGGCTATTTTGAATTTGCATCAATTAAGGCCATCATCCATTGGCTATTTCCATATGAAGAAGAGCCTTCTAACGTTCATAATTTTGAGATTAAAAGGAGTAGTTGCTGGGCAAAGAAGGTTACAGAATTGGAGAAAAGAAAGACATTCATATTGAGTTCAAAGTTAGTTGTTTATTGAGAGAAAAAAATAGAGCTTTATATTGTTTTTATCTACACTTTTGAGAGTGTTTAATTTGTGAGAAATTGTCTTTTTGTGAGTGATTTTGGAGAGAGAATCACTTGGTTAGGTGTTACTAGCACCGGAGTCAAAACTAGTTGGGTTAGGTGTGACTAACACCGGAGTCAAAAATAGTTAGAGCAATTGTGGATATTGCTCGTTGTAAAGGTTTCTCTAGCACCCGCGAAGCTAGAAAGTGTTACTATTGGAGATAGTGCAGCAAATCCCAAGTTGGACACTTGGGGAGTGGACTAGGCCGTGGAGTTGCGGACTGAACCACGATAAATTTCTGTGTTTGATTTCTCTCTTCCTTTACTTTTTATTTTTTGTCATATTATTGCATGTGTGATTGAATTGTTTTAATTTTATTATTGGGGGTTGTATTATTAAGTTTTTAATTCCGCATTGTTTTTTAAGAAACACAATTCACCCCCTCTTGTGTTGCTATCTGGGCCAACAGTTCCCAAAATTAGGGGCGTTACAGGGCGCCTATCACTTGTTATCCACTCCATTTATATAACACATGAGCTTGATTACGGTCTTTGTACCACATGCAATTATAGCAATGGTATCGATACTATCGAACAATTATAATTCCACCTAAACGTTGTCATGACCCTTGTGACTGTTTTGATCCAGCGCGATCTGATTTTATTTTAAATAAAAACACTCATATTGTGGCTCTTATTTGTTAGTGGCATAGAATTCTCCATTAACTCGCAAGTGAACAATTGCCTTCCAAGCCAGTTTTATCTTTGAATCAGCTAATTGCAATCAAACGACAACTTCCTATTTCGCCCACTGCAATTCTAAACATTTCTTTGTTAAGATGGAATTTAAATTATCACTCTCAAGTCTTTTTTCTTTTTATAAGAAAAGAGAAAAATTTATTAATTTAGAGAATTACAAATAAGACGGAGAAAGACGAATCATCATCAAAGAAATATATCTCAATTACGTTAGTACATACACCGAAGTAGAGGAAATAAAAAAAAAAAATCATCAAGTAAGAATTGCGGATCCAAAAATAAATAAAAAATCATCATCATCAACTAAGAACAAATAGTAACCCAAACTTAAGAGGCCCTGCAAATATACCAAAACAGTAAACGAAAAGACAAACCACAAACCTTCTAAATTTTAGCCCCGGGACTTTTTTGAATGGAGAATGAGAGGGCTTTTAATTTTGGGCTCATTAGTTATCATTGGTTTGGGTACATTTCGGGGCGGATCCAAAGGGGCACACGGGGTCACGTGCCCCCGCTGACCCCGCTCAAAGTTAAAGAAATATTTTTTTGAACGGCAAAGTTAACGAAATATATACTATGTATGTATTATATATATATAGCATAATTATATAATACTTATAATGCTATATTTAGCATACACACTCATATATATCTCAAAAATAAAAATGTAGAGTTAATTTTGTGCTTCAACTTTCGTTGGATGATTCATTTATAGCTATTGGTTTATATATTGTTTGTTTATTTGCAGATTTTTCTTTCTTTTTAACCGTCGTCTGGAAATATTTTTTAAAAAAGTCATCAATAAAACTATCTCGATCATCCTAAAGATTTGTCAATGTCAAGGTAAATCATACTCTAAAAGTTTAGTCTAAGATTGGGTGCTCGTTTTTTGAGCCTTTTTTTTTTTAATAAAAAGTATGCATTATAAACTTCTTGTCCATAACGAATATCTTGATTTAGCAAGATCATTGACTACGAAAAACTTCATGATTATAATTAATAAGATACCCCCACGGGGTGAATTCCTAGATCCATCCCTGAACTACATTTGGAGGGGGTGTGAGATATCCTCACGCGTTTAATACGTACCCCTCAAACCTCCTACACTCACTATTTAATCTCCCCCCCCCCAAATTATTAATTAGTACCTCAGATGGCCGTCTCGAATACCCTCAATTCACTCCGGACCATCTAATTTATCATTACCCCCACATTTCAACTACAAAACAAACCAAGTACTATTTATCCCCCATTATTATCAAACTCTTCAAGCAAATAGTCCCTCAGTCCCATTTTGTTTGTCAATTTTTGATAATCGTGTCAGTTTTCGATTGCTTATATCTTTTAATATTGATCTCCAAATATATGCAATATGGATCTTGTTTGATAGCACACGATTAATTCTATTATACAAAAAATTTAAAACGGTGAAAAACATTATAGATTGAAAGATATTAGCAATTTAAGATGTAGCGGAAAATGGAATAATTGACAAACAAATTGAGACGGAGGGAGTACTATTTAATCTATTGGAGCACAAATCTCAATCAATCAAGTGGAGGATAATAAGAACAATCAAACCAATCAGTTGGAGGAAAATATGGGTAATCAATCTGCACTTATCTATGGAAGGTCAGAATCTCCACCTACGGATGGGACGTGATTCATGGTATAGGATTAAGGAAATAAATCCTTGTAATTGTGTATTTTCCCTATCACTGTAATTGTGTATTTTTCTTCCTTTTATTGTATCATCTTGATCATTCCTTATTTGTAAACTCCTATAAAGACAATACAAGAACTCTGCTCTCTTCACCTTGAGAGAGGATTTTCCCATAATCTTTCAATCGTCTTTAAATCCCTTTATATAAACATCATATCACAGTGAGTCCATCCTCCATATATAAATAACACAACCTACTATCTTATCTCTCTTATTATTTTATCCTCCAAAATTCATCCCGCATCCAATCGAGGACCTAGTTCCACCAACTCCCACTTTCTTATCACACCCATCTGCGTGGCCATGCAAATGAGTGTGGTTTGGAATGTCACGCAGATGAGTATGGTTTGGAGTGTGGTAGAGAGGTGTGTCCCTAGTATTATTCTTTATTTCCTCAACTGCAATGACCAATGATGCCACTCTAAATTTACATAGCTCAAAAGCAACTGTCTCATAAATTTGCATTATCTGCGTTAAAAATTGACTTCATTTAGGCATAGCCAAGCACTCCACGAAACTACAAAGAAGATTGCTCCCAAATAAGTAGATTTTTCAGTCCTCAAAGTTTGATAGGAGAAATTTGCACATAAACCAAAATGAGTGACATGCATGGTTTAATTTCCTTCTTGAGGACCAGGGGACATTTGTGTTTGGGCTTTTCTTGAATTTCAAACCTATAAAACCGAATTTCGCCAAACATCCACAAGAAATTAATTAGATAATTTTCATTTGGGCCGCAGGCCCGCAGCAGACCAGTTAATTTAAAAAATAAAAAGACAATAAACAGGCCACTACTTCTAATGATACAAGGTGTTCGAGCCAACTTACGTGCAACTCACATAGTTTCAGGAAATATGAGCAAGATGGGGGAGAGCGAGACTTCTGGAAAAAGTAGCAATCTACCAAAAGTGTCTTATTCCAATTTTAGTGGAATGAATGAGAGAGAGAGAGAGAGAGAGAGAGAGAGAGAGATTGGATCAATGACTCATTCAGATCCAGAGCTTAAATTGGCCCTACAAGAAATCCCTCAATTAGAAAGGTAGCCAATCACACAACAAAAGTCAGGATGAACGTTACAAATTCAACCAATAGAAAAACAGATAAGGCCTCTTAGTGGGTCCCAAAAGCGCAATCCTGCCCTACTCAAAAACACTACATGTACTGCAAAAGTGCACATTTTGTGGGCACTCACCCAACCCACAATAATTTCACTTCCCATCTCTCTAAATAAAACTCAAACCCTACTTTTCATCTAAAACCATTTTCGCGAATCCCTCTCTCAATATCTTTGATTTGATCATTTCATTCGTGTATGTTGTATAAATCTACCGTTATCGATTGAAAATATACAAATTTCATACAAAACAAAAAACTATAGCTTATTTCGATTTTCCCCAAGTCTTCATTTTTTATCCATGGTTTCAAACAAAAAATTGGCCAACGCAGTTGGGGGAAAAACGGCTAGAGCATGTGACAGTTGCATAAAAAAGCGCGCTGGTTGGTATTGCGCTGCAGACGATGCTTTCTTGTGCCAATCTTGTGACTCTTCTGTCCACTCGGCTAATCCATTGGCTCGTAAACACCAAAGGGTTCGCCTCAAAACCGCGTCCTCTTCGGAGAGTCCCATTCCCACTTGGCACAAGGGGTTCACCAAAAAAGCTCGAACGCCACGAAATGGAAAGAAGATCACTACTAGCCGGAATCCCAAATCCGAAGAAAGTGTTCTTTCTTCGGACCCGTTGGTGCCAGAGTTGGGCAGCGGAGACTGGGATATATCAAATGAGGAAAACAATGAAGAACAACTTGTTTGTAGGGTCCCGACGCTCGATCCTTTCGAGACTAGTGGCAATGGTGTTGGAAGTGATCAATATGGTCATGAATATCACGGTGACAGTTTACACGGGCTGTTTGTTCCTTCCGAAATGGAGCTAGCGGAGTTTGCAGCCGATGTGGAGAACTTGTTGGGATTCGAAGGGGAGTCATTTGATATGGAAGCGCTGGGGCTGCTGGAACATTCTAAAGAGAGGGATTTGGATGGGGGAAGAGTACTGAAGGTTGAAGATGAAGAGGGAGATGTTATGGAGAATCGCGATTTCGATATGGAGATGGAACCGTTTGAGTTGAACTTTGATTATGATTCTTCTGCAGTATGTGAAGAGGAGGAAGAAGAGAATAAGGTTGGAGATAGAGTGAGAAGTTTCGACGGCGGTGAAGATGGTAAAATTGGTGATGAAAAGGAGCAGAAGAAGAAGGAGATAATGTTGAGGCTTGATTACGAGGGGGTTATGATGGCATGGGATAGCCAAAGGTCACCGTGGACTGGCGGTGATCGGCCGGAGCTCGACCCTAGTGAGTGTTGGCCTCATTGCATGGTATGTTTTTCTTTTCCGTGCCCAATATTTGTTCAATAATTCTAGTTCATTGTAAAAAGTCCTTTCATTTTTTGAATTGAATAATAAAAAGCTTTTGTTATCTATTTCAAAATTATTTCAATTAATTTGACTTTAATTAGTGGTTAATTGGGAAGTCAATAGTAGCCAGCCGAAAGCTAAAACAATATAGGCATATTAGACTAGTAGGTTTGAGAACTTGCTGTTAGGAATTTTCAGATATATTACCTAACAAAATTATAGGGTTACAAATTTTGAAATAAAATCAAATCGAAAACACAATCACAGTAGTGCACATGATTAATTACATAGTTCACCTGCTGTGAGTTACGTCTTCCATTGATCGTTGCAGTTGATTTAACTAATTTATATTTATGAAAATAAACTACATATAACTAGAAATGTATTGAATTTCAACCTGGCAATCAAATAAAAATAGAAAGGGTCACAATTCAATGAAATCATTTGTTTTGGTCTTGCACATGCATATCATTTACGAATAACGAATAATGAAGAATAAGCTATCGATCAATACCCGATTTTGCATGAATTTTTTCAGGGTAGCTGCGGAACAGTACACCACCACCTATACGGAGGTATAATCGGAGGAGTAAGTGGTGGTGGATATAGTGCATTAATGATGGATGGAGGGAGAGAAGCAAGAGTGTCAAGGTACAGAGAAAAGCGGCGTACGAGACTGTTTTCAAAGAAAATAAGGTACGAGGTTCGGAAACTGAATGCAGAGAAGAGGCCCAGAATGAAAGGGAGGTTCGTTAAGAGAGTCAGTTTTGCCGGACCAGCTGCTTTTCCCTTGTAAACTGGTTAAACCACCCTAGTTAACTTTGCATATATGTTAGCTAGCAAACTGGTGTTGCCAGCCTGAGTTGGACCAAGCTTCATGAGGCTTTGTACATACGAAGTATAATAAAAATAGAACCTTGATGATAAAAACCTCACGTGACACTTGAAACTCTCTCTCTCTCTCTCTCTCTCTCTCTCTCTCTCTCGATCGAAGAGGATGAAGAAGAAACTTGTTAATTCGCTTAGTGGGTACTTGTATAGTTGTAAGTCATTGTTAAGGAGTACATCATTCCAAGTTTAACTGGACATTCAACAGAATGTATTTGTCCATATTTGTACTAGTACGTAAAGCAAAAATTGAACATTCAATGATATGATACCACTAAAGATTTCTTAAAAATAAATTTTTTTATCGGCATAATTATGCAATACATAGAAGAAAATCGATAAGGATACATCGGGGAAGGGGAGGGGGATCCAAAACAGAAAAAAAGCAAAACAAAGAAAACTACCCAAACAATAGCCACCGGCACCAACCCCACTAAAACCCAACACCACCAAAACACTGCGACCCCAAAATGCCAAACCCTCCATCGCAGTGAAACCAACTCCGGCGGTAACCACACGGCCACATTCGTCATCTGACAACTTAACTGGAAATAGTGACAGATCCAGGAATTCTGCCTAAAGAGGTCATCTTTCAAACATAACTTCGGGAAAAAAAATTCACAATCCAATATATAACGAGTAGAAAAAATGTTTAAACATTCTTCATTAGGCACATCTACTTGTAGGTAGTGCTTGCTAGTGAATGTTCATGAACTTTAAGCTTGTGAAATTCACAATGTGATTTAATATTGTTAAAGGTTATTTTCTCTCTCAAATTTCTATTAATTAAGTTTTTACCCAAATCTATGTTTACCAAAACTGGGAGAGAGAGCACAATAATTTGGTGGTGATCGAGTTTTCTTAATGGGGTCAGTGCAGTATTTGGATGGGTTCATTTCCTACTGACCAAAAACTTGAAGTATAATAGCTGCAATTTTGTTTTCCTCCATAGGGTCAGCCGACCCCACATGATTCAATGTAGCGGTGCCATTGCGTATAACATAACTATCACGAGAATTTTGGCCTAACAGCATCGAAGAGAATGTATTAATATCTAATTATTCTAACAATATTGACTTTTACAAAGCAAAAAAGAAAAGAAAAGAAAAGAGGATAATATGGAATAACTTTTAATTATATCCTTTCAGCAGATGATATAGCTAATTCACTACATTTTTTCTATGAAATTGAATAAAGTAATTGAATTTTTTTTCAAAGTTAATTGACATTTCTATGAAATTGACTAAATTCACTGCATATTTTACTTTGCCGAATCCTTTATTGTATCAAATCACCTAATATGGAAAGTCTATAACCAATGTACATGTATCATTTATTTCATACAGTGAACATGATTTATTGATTTACCATTTTGGTAATTTGTTACAGTAAAAGTTTAAAGGGCATGCGAACATGATTTATTGATTTACCATTTTTACTAGTATCGAAGAAAAACACCATCTTTAAGTAAAAAAAAAACCATCATTGAATTGAAAAATAACACTGCCATTAACAAGATCTGGAACCCACCACCACCATACAAAACCAAACAAAAGATTACAGTAATCAAACGAGAATGTGAGATCGGTCGAGATTGAAAGGTTCTCTCCGACCAAAAAGTGATGGAGCTCTTCGCTTCCGATCTCCAACCGCCGCCACTCCGTGGTGGTGGTGGCATTCCGTCACTACCATCCCACCATCTCGATCCAGAGAGTGAGTGAGAGTGAGGGTGAGAGTGATTTTAGGGTTCTTTAAAAATACGAGTGGAAAGAGCTAGAGAGAGAATGATCCGTGTAATCTAATATAGTATTGCAGGATGGGATTTCGTGAGGAGGGTTGTCATCACGACAAATGGCACTTATCCATTGGCCAACCACAATTGTTAGAATTTTCGTTTGTTAAATTGTTATTTAAAAATTGGACCCTTGATTTATGCTAATTTTTATATGGAAGGGATAAACTATCTCATTCAAATTCCAATTTTGTCATAATTTAAGGAAAGCAAGCTAATTTTGAACTGATCCTGTAATGTCCATATTAGATAGGTAAACATTCAAATTTCGAAAAAGAATGATTCTATTTAAACCCTCCCACATCCACTTAAATAGTTAGGCAAATTCCAAAATACACTCACCTCCAATAATTTAGGAACCTAATTTCTTTAGCATCCAATGGCCCACCGTCGGCCACCGTCTTTACCCTTTGCCGTTTGAACACAGCCATCAGCGTACTAGCCCTCCATGTCCAGCCACGTCTTCACATGACCAAATCAAGCTCTCATCAAACTGTCTAGATGGTAATCCAGATTTTAGTCCAGGTCCATCTGAAGAGAATCTTGGTAAGGATAATATTCATACAAATACCTAGAATTTCTTTGATTTCATGGTCTCGCCAGTCGCCATCTTAAAATCTTTGCTAAAATGGAGGAGATGTTAAAACACTATGATTACGATTGTTGTGGTGGTGAGAAATTGATAGTGTGGTGGTGGTTGTCAAAAAGAAATTCGGTTTAGAGTAATTTAAAAAATGAGGGTATGTTGAGTTTTATTTCCTTTTTTTAGACGGGTGTAAGAGAAATTTGGGGCAATTTTATTGGGTTTCAAACAGATTCACTCATCAAAAAATAGCTTAACTGATAATCTCACTTTTAAACAACTAAGGGCATCCACAGTGGGCTCTTAAAACAGCTCCTAAGTGAGACTCCTGACATTTAGCAACTCATTTGCTCAATTGTGGTCTTCAATTAATGGGCTCTCCATAGAAGCTCACCAGGATAGTTCATTAGCATGACTCCTACCATATGAGCTAAGTTTAGGAAGGGAGTTGGGAGTGAGGAGAAGAGAAAGAAAGAGAGAAGGAGAATGAGGGGGGAAATGAGGGACCCACTTAATATTTTTTATGCCTAAATAATCTTAGGACATAGTCTAGGAGCCAATTTTAGAGAGTCCATTGGAGTACTCTCACGCTCTTAAATTAGCATATTCTTAACACATAAAATTGGACCCCACTTTTACTTATGTGCCTACTTTAGGAGTCATTTTAGTAGCCAAATTTAGAAAGTCTATTGTGGATGCCCTAATGAATGTCAATTCTAAAAATGAAGATGTACAGCTAATAATTAGATGTAGTATTTTAGGGAGTATTTATGTGAATAGAGATGTGAGAGAGGCAAAGAGAAATGCGGCAGTATCATTCATTCTTTTTATAGATTTGAAATGCATGTATATTTTTGGTAATGAGATGAATTTGTTACACTCCCATGCATAACACGAGTTTGTTGCTAGTATGTAACATATTCCCATTCAAAAGGTAACGATCCATATAAGAGTAACATAGTCCCGTTGAAAAAGGGAATAAGATAAGTAATAGATTCCCATTCAAAAGGCAATGATTTAATTGCTTCCCATTCAAAAGGGAATGATCCGTGTAATATGTTGATGGAAAAGGGAATAGGTAATTAATTAATATTTATATTAAAACTTTTGTTACAAATAGGGTCATAAATGTCCAATTATGCAATGTTGGGATGTAAATATAAGTATTGAAATCCTCGAGGATGGGGATATAAACAAGTTTCCCAAACAAATGACTAATTAAGGCCTATTTTGGCCTAAGTAGTAAAGCAAGCTTTTTGCTTTTTGCTTTTTTCAGGTAAAAAGCCAAAAAGCAAAAAGTCTATTGTTTTGGCTTCTTTTTGTTTATTGCCAAAACCAAAAGCAAAACATAGTATGAATGCCTTGCAATGTTGAGCCAGAAAAGTAGGAAAAAAATCAGATAAATAAGTGACTTTTTAAGCCAAAACATTTGACTTTTTGAAGCCCAAAAAAGCAAAAACCTTGCTTTACTAGTTAGGCCAAAATAGGCCTAAATTTCTCTAATTACAACTAAAAATTAACACATCTAGTTAATTCAAAAATATAAAATATTTTATTGATAATTGAACTTTGTAATACAATGAATGTAATTATAAATAAGAAATGCATAACTATAAATAAGGACAGCTGGTTTGTGTTTTCATAAAGTTTTGGTTTTGTTTTGTTTTTTTATTTATGTTTCTTACTAGTATTTTTATAATTTTATTGTGCCCTAGCTTATACGCGTCTGTGCCGTGCTTCGTGTCGTGCCCCGTGCCTAACCATGCCCGTGCCGTGGGCGCTCCAAAACGATGGCCTAGCCTGGCCCAGTTTAGTGTTCATGCCCATACCATATCGTGCTGAAACTAAACGTGTCGTGCCGTGCTCGTGCCGGCCTGCTCCGTTCGACACCTCTAGCCGTGTATCAGTGTATGGAAAAATTTAAGTTATAGTACATGAGACAGGTCTAAAAATGGTATAATCAAGTGAATCACATCCAGAATAAATCCGATCAAAATATTTCAATATCTTGATGATTTTGTGGATATGTTTTCTCGTAGTACCAGTGTTGATGAGAGAGGATGATGTGCATAACACCCACAAAAAGAGTTAATGATATGACTGATGACATTTTAATGAGATTATCGATCTTGCCCAAAAAATTCGCATTTGTCCACCGACCTTCCCAGAAGAACTAGTAGATATGTTCTATCAAAATGATTTTGATAACCTGGGAGTCCGTGCGCCAGCTTACGCATATCTTGATTAATCTTGGGGTCCAATTCCACTCTCCACATGGGGGAGCCCAATTAAAGTCGGAACTAAGCTTTTGAGAAATTTCGAATTTGATATTTGATCCCTTAGATAGCAGCAACCCCATGAATCTCAAGGCCAACCCGTGAGGTTTGTTTTATCTAAATGTTGGTAGAGTAGATTGAACAGACTGATACAGAGAGATGGAATTTTGGTGGCCCATTTCACTAAGTTTCCAACTTGGCCTTTCGAATTGATGTACCCTTTTTGACAAGGAACAGACTGATACAGAGAGATGGAATTTTGGTGGCCCATTTCACTAAGTTTCCAACTTGGCCTTTCGAATTGATGTACCCTTTTTGACAAGGGAGAGAGACCGATAAGCCTCCACAGGCAATAAAAACATCTTTGTTCAAGTCAGTACTTTGTTGGATAGTGAATGGGATAACGTGGTAGAATTTATCTACGTGGTAGATAAACGAATTGAAGTGGTACAAAATTTCGTGGTCATTGACGTGGGGAAGTCGTACCATAATGCAAACTAGAAGACATAATTTGTGGGATCCGAATTCTTTTGATGGCCCATGTTATTGTCAAGGGATAATTAATGGTGATTTTGTCAAAATACTGATCAATTATTTTTGGTTCTATGCCTATTTGTTTGAAACTTCCAGTGGTTTTGAAAAGTCTGGTCTAAATGGCCATTGTGAGGTGCACAATGGGCATTTTTAACCCTACAGAGAACTCGATTAAAAAAAAAAGTCCTTACCGAGAACGGACAACCATCCAATCAGCCTCCAAAGCCTAATGGATGGATATTGATTTCTCACACTGTTTAAGACTTCATCTCAAGTTTTTTTGTTACATGAAGAAGCTTAATTTAATCTAATGAGGTAAGTACATAGTTAAGCATATAAATAAACTCTGTGTTTAATATATTGGAATCATATAAATATTAATAATTTGTATAATATGAATATTGAGAATATAAAGCAAAGAGACAATAATTATTTACTAATAGTTTACATTTTGAAAATATAAATTGCAATTATTAAATTTGAATAGACATGAAAAGGAAAAATTGCAGTCAAGGGCAATCAAGTAATTTACTTCCTTATTTTCACCGCCACTCTTATCCACCAATATCAACTACCAAACAAACCAAGTATAAGCTAATCCCATCTTTCTAAGAAAACCAAGCAACCACTTTCTTAGCTTATCCTACCTTATTACCTAATCCCCTCATAGCATATCCACCTCCCATCCACCCTCCTTCCTTATCCCAGAAAGTTTTATCCGTCCGACAAACAGGCCGTAAAGAGGCTATACAATGAGAACCAAATCCAAGACGTGGAAGTCTTATCACTTGATTAGTTTTTTTTTTTTTTCTCTTTATTGATCATTGATTTGTAGGTACTATTTAATGAAATCTAGGAAATAAATCAACATATTTATTACTTTATTGTTTTTGACATTTTTCTTCAATTTATATTCTTCCCTTTAAAAATATCTCTCCCAAAATTCAAGTCTAAATCATAGAATGAGTTTGTTTCCTTCTTTATATTTTGAAATAGTTATGCTTCGAGGCCACATGATAAGATGGGAAGCGGGCTTAAGGATGAGAGATGGGTCCAATTCATATGGGCCACAAGGCCTTCTTCCGATATCCTTTTGCTTTTAGCTCAGGCCTTTTAGTAATCTTGGATTGGTTGAAGGGCAAAGTTTGATTATTGGGCTTATTATCTACCAACTCCGATGGGAACTAAATTACTCCGCAAGTGATGGCTAGCTCATGCGGTAGAGCTCTTGAATGCCCCATACTACATTCCGGAATCGAGTCACATTCCTCCGTCCCTATGTAATAGATTAGGATTGACGAATGACAAAAAAAATAAAAAAATTACTCCCAAATTTTATGGTCTTTTTTTTTTGTGTGTGTATGTGGCTATTTTGACATTTTACGTTTTTCAAGGCAGATCATTTTTATCTCGTACACCAACTAAAAAGCTACAAGGCCAAAGTTAGTGGAATTAGTGAAACGGCATCGATCGAAGTTTATTTCTAGAGAGAGAATCACCTTTTGGTATATTAGTGATAAGAGATGCAGTTGCTACTCACGATATGAGCTACGTTAGTATTCCAAATTCCAACCAAAAGAATAAGAGTAGCATTGTCAGAGGAAAAAATGAATGTACACATATATCTTTAGATTCGTCTGATGCACATACATCAAACGACTCCAAACACATTTGTATCTAAATTATTGTTTAGACATGTTCATGAGTCACGAATAATTCCACCCGCTTTGGCCACTCCTCACTGCTAGGAGCTCCATCTACGTTTTCTGAACCAAGTCAGAAACACACGTCAATTAAAAAGTCTAAAAAATTAGGGAGGGTTCCAGTAAGGAGTTTTTTTTTTGTTTTTCACGATTTTTTATGTGATGTATTGTGAGAAATGACATGCTTGAAAAACCGCAATAAACAGACTTTTTGATTTTTTAAATTAGTAGAACGGGACCTAAAACTAAAAAGCCAAAAGTTAGTGGAAAGGGTCTTGGTTTCCCTAATGAATATGGTTTCTTCTACAATGCGAATTCCAATCTCTGTGTTGAAGCCAATGCAAGTGGAGAATCGTTGTTATACATCCCTTCTTTTTTTATTTAACTAGTAATTCATTGTTAAGATATCCGAGACACCATCTCACCGTGTCCTTATCCCTGGGTAGGGCTGCAAACGAGCCGAGCCAAGCCGAGCTTTGTGGTGTTCGAGCTCGACTAGTTTGCTTAACGAGCCCAAAACTCGAGCTCGGCTCGGTGGTAAACGAGTCGAGCCCTTATCGAGCCGAGCCAGACTAATTTACTTAACGAGCCTCTTTAAACGAACTGAGCCTATTAAACGAGCCGAGCTTTTGCGAGCCGAGCCGAGCTTTCGCGAGCTGAGCTCGGCACGTTTAGTATACGATCCCAAAGATCGAGCTCGAGCTTGGCTCGATTAGTAAACGAACCGAGCCGAGTAAATTCTTCTGTGTGATTAAGTACTATCCTTAAGCATAGTTGTTGAAAACCTACGATACACGATACGTATCTTACGATTCGTATCGTCTTCTACGAAAAACGATATGTATTGTGTTGTGAAATTTTAAAGTACTCGCAAGCGTACGAATCGTATTGTAATATAGTATGGCGAGAGCGAGGTCGAACCCACAGGGACTTGTGTATTTTTATATTGAAAAACTAAATAACCCAAAATTGATTGAACCCTAACCTAGTTCCCAAAAGTTGAGATGGTGTTTTAAACTAAAAATTCAACGAGCAATTATAAAAATAAATAAATTAGATTGACAATTGAACGAAACTTATAAAAGAAAAGCGACCGAGGTTTTAGAATCCACACTCATGTATTCATAGCAATTACTCACAAACTCTTATTTACTTTTCGACTTATGTATATACATAGATTTATGTAAATGCCTAGTACGAGGAAGTTGTTTCTTTTCTACTCAGCTTGTAGATAGGGTGTTTGGTATTGAAAGGTTTGGTCACGAGTTGTGTTGTATTTTGAGACGTTAAATGCAAGAACGAAGGGGGTTCTTTATTTATTGATGGAAAATGCACAATGTTCTAGTTTTTTTTTTTTGTCAAAATGGTAGGAGTTTTATTGATATGATACGATACGAAAGCAATACATTAAAAAAGGTGGTTATCCTTCTCTAAGGAAGATAGTAACCAAGAAGGAGGACGAGCTTCCCAAGTTCGAACCTCAATCCCTCGCAATCCGGACTTCGCTAACTTATCCGCAACTGCATTCGCCGTTCTTCTGACAAAAGTGAACTCACATTTCTCAAACTGATTCACTGCCTTTATAATATCTTCAACGATGACATCCACACCCACTGGGCATGTCGCCTTACTGCCCAAGATTTGAACTAATTGGAGTGAATCCCCCTCGACGACATTCCGGCTTAGACCCATTTGATGAGCAAACTCTACCGCAGCCCTCCAAGCCAAAGCCTCCGCACACAAGGCTGAACTCACCATCCCTAGATTAACAGCTCTGGCAGCTACGAAGTTGCAATCAGCACTTCGAATAATTATACCTGCACCTGCCATAATTCCATCATTTTGCCCAGCCATCCACGCACCGTCAACGTTAACCTTGAAGCTCCCAAGATGCGGCGGTTGCCACTGAGCATTCACAACGGGTCTACTACTCACAACAACTGATCTATCTGAGATCGTTGCTACATTGGCATCCATGAACTCCAATGCATCCTTAACCGCTTGGTAAATCGCTCGCTGTGGATCTAGTGCAACTCCATTGAAGACCACCTCGTTCCGGCACTTCCAAATTCGCCACATAACCTGTGTCAGAAGTGAAACCATGTGTTCCTCTCCGTCCAAATGTTTCCACCTTTCCAAAACACAATCAAACCAAGCTAAAATGGATGAGTGCCCATTCATACCGGGCACATGCCCAATCGGAGATAAACACCACATCATTTGTGCATACCGACAATCAAAAAAGAGATGTGGGTATGTCTCACAATCTTCCCGACACACGGGACACAATAATTCCTCGGTAATCTTACGGCGAAATAAGTTCTCTTTAATCGGCAAAATTTCATGAATGCACTTCCAAACAAAGTGTTTAATTTTATTTGGAGTGGGAAGCGACCAAACCTTATTCCAAACTTTTTTGTCAGCCTCCCGAGTGCTTGATTCTCCACTCCTCGCTCCACTTTCTCCTCGCCGCTTCATTAGTAGCGCACTCTCGTACCCCGAACTCACCGAGTACATACCAGTATTTGTGTAATCACGGGTCTTTATAGGTAGGCATCATGCAACTAGATGGTCAAAGCCAACTACAGAGCTCAAATATCGGTAAAGAATCTGGCGAAAAGAGACGCAATCATGAAAACTGGAATGTGTTGCGGAGAACTCAGTGTACTGAGAAGAGCCTCCCTTATCTAATTCTTACCTAAAATATCTATTAAAGCAACCCCTTCTAAAGCCACTGCCACCCAAGCACCACACCCAGACCACTGTGCAATACAAGCGAGCCTTAAAAAAACACCCCAAAGACTCCTTATTTGTATCGCTCAAATTACCGTTCAAGAATTATGTAAATCAATTCTATTAAGGCAATCATGTACGCACTCATTTTGTTGACCAACTGGGCAATCAAGCATGCACTCATTTTATCTGTTGAGTCACCTGATACGCAGTGCGACTAATCTCCTATATTAATTTCTTGCAGCTTAATCCCTTAAACCGTGGCTAATTATCTGGAGATCAAATGCAACAACCAATTGGCTAATCCTCGGAGTCGACAAGAATTGAACGCAATTTCTGAACTGGTGAAAGATGCAATCAAGTGTTAATAGGGATGAAATTATGTCTGAGTTGTTGTGGCCAGACTGCAACAGTTTCTTCTGCGTATACCCTGATCCTGGCCTAGATGGCTTGCCTTCGACTGACCGAAAAGGAAATTTAGTCGACATGTTTGCACGCTGGCCGAGACACCCGTAAACCTCAAACTAGAAAAAGAAAGATGCAATCGACAATTTTACACGCAAGTCCCAATATTACTCTGTAGATTTATTTCTCGTCGATTAATAATTTCTTTATGCAGGACAGTCAATAAATTGCCCAATTAGAGCATTAATATCAATCTACCTAAATCCACTTTTAAGCTAAATAGAGAGTCAATCCCCCCAAAAACCTCCAAAAAATTCAGGCTACCTATCTTCCCTCGCCAATTTATTTCTGCTATAGTACCCTGAACAAAAATTGGTAAGCTACTGTTCACTCACCTCTCATTTTTTATTACTTTGACAAGTGGGAGATATTGATAGGTGGAGTGTTTTTTTTTTTTTTTTGGAGTACGAATAGAAAGAAAGAATAGTTTAATATAGTAGAGTTAGAATAGAAAATCTGATTTTGTGAATTTTTGAAAAAATAATTTGCTAAAGTATAAAAAGTATTTTTAAGATTAAATTTAGTGCTACTGATAAGGATGCTCTTACGTAGCTTCGTATTTAAATTATCTTCTGGGGGGAAATCAAAGATGAGCTGAATTTTGTGTTAATGAGGGAAGACTTTTTGATGGAGTATGAGAACAGACTCGTTACAGAAAACAGAATCAATTTGATTCCAAATCCAAATTGCTACCAGACAAAACCCACGGCTTGCCAAATCTCAATACTTTCCCAGCCCTTCTTTACCTCCTTTCCCGCCGCACATTACGTGGCGCTTTCTCACATCGATTCCACTGCCTTCTCTCCCTCGAGAATTTGTTACAAGGATTAAGGAGTAGTTTCCCGTCCTTTGAAAGTGCTAAAAATCTTAAACACGAATTTTGGAATAGGTTATTCTTTTTACATAAAAAAAAATTTTAAATAAATTTTTTAAGATTGATCATTCTCTTTAGATACATTAATTATTTGTTACATTTTTAACTCGTCTAGCACGTTTAGGGAAACTACCCTTTAAATCCCGATTCCAGAAAACCAGAGACCAAAACCATATATGGCCAATTGAATATTTCCTCAGTCCCATTTGAAGTGGTCACTAGGAAAATACGTGCAATTTCGAACCCATACAAAATATATTTTTGTATATAATTTTTTAATTTGTTTTATACCAAATTAAAGTGCTCATCGAGGACTTTAATTTAGTGAAAAAAAAATTAAAAAACATTCTACGCAAGTACATTTTTAACGTCCATAAAAATACATATTTTTCAAAAAATCACTTAAAATAGGACGGAGGGAGTAGGTCATATTGAAGACAATGCTTAAATTAACCGTAACAATATCTTTTGCCTTGCTTCTTACTCATAAAATAATTTTGTCTCCATGCACTTTTGTACGTAAACATAAGAAATAGGTTTATCTAGAAGAACCAAATCGTACTCGTCAAATCGACAAATCCCATATCTCACTGACCTTCATGCAATTTTTAAGATATAAAATTGCAATATGATATGATCAATTATCGAATTTTTTATACTACCGAACTTACCTTTAATTCAGAAAACGAATTATTGTTTCCTTAATCTTTCTCTACAATAAAAAAATTTGCAACAAGACCTAGACTATTTGTAGGAAAAATAAATAAAAATAAAACAGAGCCTATTTCTAGAAATAGAATACATATAAGCCGTGTTTGATACGCAAGGGGATTGGACATGGACCGTTTAATTTGTAAAATTATTTAATGCCTCGGGGCACTGTTATATTGTGCTTTAGACTAAAACAAAATGTATAGGCCTGATCACGGTGGCATAATGTGTCAATGTGTATTAGAGAAGAATTTCGGAATGTCACGTGATGATATTCCAGCGACATTAAATAATCTCTAATAATCCCAATGACATTGAATAATCTTTTTGGGGTCCCACCATTTATGTCCCAGCGACAATATTGAATAATCTCTACCAATCCCAATCCCAATCCCTATTCCAATTCTCTCCTTGCTACCGATTCTCTTCAACTGACAACATGCATCAAGCGAGACCATAGGGAGCAGCTCCTCTCTAGACACTTTTACACATTAGATTCAATTTTTGCTGTTTTATAATTTTTTGCTCATTTTTAGAGATCGTCAAGACCATCAATTCTGTCAAAACTTATGTTGATGTGGCATCAATCAACTCATGTTCTCGACAGATATATCTTGACATAAATCGATTTGATCCCATGAGAACGAGGAGATTTTTCAAAATAAGTGCATTCCATAATCGCATGCGAGTATCTCATCAAGATGAAATTTTTGGCATCGCTGATGGTCTCACTAGGTTTCAAAAAAAAAATGAGCAATTTCATCATAAAGTGGCATTAGAAAAAAAATTATATAAACAGCCAAACTAGACGGTCAAGGTTTTAGGGATGGGAGAACATATCCATTAATTAACTATATGTCACACTTTCCCTTGCCAGTAAACTCTTGGGGCTAATTAGGGTTGCCCGGTCATTACCTCCAAAGCCCCGGAATTAATCGAGGTTCGTGCAAGCTGGCCCGGTTATCAAAAAAAGAAACTATATGTCACACTGCCAGCATATAGTTTTTGGGAGATTTGGTTGGAAAGAAAATGACGGGGACCAGCCACAAATAATTTGCAGGAAAAGCCCTTTAATGCTTCAGACATCTCAACAGGTGAAACTTTAATAAGAAATTTAAAGGTTTTGTGGACATGCCAAATAATGACATCCACTTGCTGGCATTATTTAGCGGGTTGAATTTAATGGACATGGGCTTCTCTTCCAGGAACCCTATGCAATGGCGATGTTTTCATATACTCCAGCTGCTGATGTACTCTTAAAAAATACTATTGTACTCTATCACCAAGGGTTTGGTTCGACAGATTATTACTGCACAAAGTTTCGTTCGACATATACTTGAGTTTAAGTCTTTGTGGCCTTTAGTTTGGACAAATATACTATTTCGTCCATGTAGCAAGCAGACAACGGAACATTAGCTTCGGCAACGACATAGCTAGGTGTGCAGTAGAGTCCTCTGCGAATGATTATTTGAAGCTAAGAGCAATATATCCCCTAACGGATATGTAAAATAGTCATATTGGATTTTTGTACTAAGAAAATACTCATATTACACATTTGAAGCAAAATATCAGGGAATGAAATCCAAGCACAAGCATATAAAAAGTAGGAGTAACATAAAACAATGAACCCCGTTTCACTAAACTTTGAGTTTTTGTTTTTTTGAATTTTTTAGCTAATGTATATGAGAAGAATGATTTGTCTCAAAAAGCGTGAAACACCCTATTAGGCTTGAATTGTAAACCACTCCGCTACCTAACGCAATTAGACTCGTAAATACCTAACGCAATTAGACTCGGCACATCCGGGCCGTCCAACAATGCAATGGACGGTCCGGATTGAAAGTGCCGTCCGGATTTAAAAAAAATTAGAAAAGAAAATAAAAAGAGTGTTTCAATCCGAGCCGTCCGATGCATTGTTGGACGGCTCGGATGCGCCGAGGGGGCACCACGTCACCCATACCCTATTTGCACCCAAAATTTTCTCGCACTAGAGAATGATGCCCTGTTATCAACCAAGTCCATTAATGTAACTTATCATTCAACGGTTTTTAAATATATGACGGAGTATTTGCTATTTTTGATTTACGATTTAACGTTCAAATAAAATTAGACTTGAGTTATAGATAATTTGCTCAAACTAATAGAAGTAATTATGCATTTGATATTTGGGGCACTTAAATAATCATCCTCCAGCCACCTTGAAATTATATTTTCATCCTGTGGTTTTTTGGGAGTTATGTTTCAAATAAACCCAAAATTGCCCTTTATTCTATATATTAAGAAATCGAGGACTAAAATGAATGTTGCATATAGTAGGGGAGAAAAGTGGACCAATTTCAATTTTTTGAAGTCCTCCCCTACAATTAAGGGATTTGGAGATAATTGTCAATCCCTTATATTACGCTTTAGCAATTCCGTTCAAAATCACGCACAATCTTCATTCCAGAAATCATTATTCAATCCAAAAATCACGATCTACCACTCGACCTCTCTCTCCTCGCCGTCCCTCCGTCATCCCACCGTCCTCTTTCTCCTCGCTGTCCCTCCGTCGTCCTCTCTCTCCTCGCCGTCAGAAATTTCAGAAGTCGTTGTCACAAATCGGTCCCAAAATGTCCACCTTTACCGTCCTATTTCATGGTCCGAAAACTACACAACTCAGAGTCCCAGATTGTCAGACCAAATTGCTTGTAAGTTTGTTTTTTTTCATCCTTGACATTGTATATTTTGCCATCTCCGAACATATGTATAACAACATCTGTTTGGTAGAACGCAGGAAGAAGATCAAAGTTGGAAACTGCTGCATGAAAGGTTGACGAAAAGGAAGCTAGGCTACATGAAGGGTCTGAAGAAGATTTTGAAATACAAAATAGATGGTTTAGTTTTGTTATACAGCCACCATCTGGGTCCTTTTGTGTAATTGATTTGGAAAATTACTTGTCTCATGTTTATGCTTTTGGGTTTACTAGAATTCAATTAATTATTGGCATGTTTTGGGTTATATTTCCGGTTGACTCGATCTGAACTTATACAATACCAATGGAGTGTTGTCATCTGAACTTATTGGCATGTTTTGTGATTGCAAAT
>JAXBDA010002918.1:0-38492 GCA_036023075.1 Gaultheria prostrata | reverse complement strand
CCGGTCTAAAGCCGTTTGGGATTGCGATGTAAGTATTTGTTTTGCACTGTTATGTTGTTAAGAAAATGTGAATAAATAGGCATAAATTTCCAATGTTTTTGGTGAAACTGATGTCTCTTTTAATTGCCATTTTTTTGTTTGCAGATGGAGGCTCCAACTGATTCTCAATGCCTTGCTTTCCGGCGGGTAGAGGCCGATTTTTGTAAGAAACAACTCGAACGACAACCATGTGAAGGCATAATGAGTTTGGTACGTAAGGCGAGGTTAGAGGGCTTGTTGCGTGTGCCGTTTGTTGCCCTAGACCGTCCATTAATTACAGCACTTGTGGAGCGGTGGCGTCCAGAGACACACTCCTTTCACCTAGGCCCGGGAGAGATGATGGTTACATTAGAAGATGTTGAGGTTATACTTGGTTTACCGGTGGATGGGGAAGTAGTTACGGGGACTAGTGATTTGGGGAACATTGAGGAGTTGTGCACGAGTCTTCTAGGGAAGACTCCTACGAAAGATGATATTTCGGGCCAGAAGGTGACAATGAGTTGGTTAAACCAATTTGATGGCCAGATCGATGAAGGAGATGACGAGGACGTTATCAAGCAGAAGGCTCGGGGTTTCTTGCTTAGGATGATTGGGGGTACGATTTTTGCAGATCACTTGGGCACACTTGTGAACTTGTGTTGGTTGCCTTTGTTGGATGACTTTGAGAAAGCCGGGCAATATAGTTGGGGGAGTGCTACACTTGCTACCCTATATCAGGGTCTGTGCCATGGTGCTGGTAAAGGTAAGGAGGCTACGGGTGCCTTTATCAGATTTGGGCTTGAGCGGTTGCCCATGCTATCACCTGAACGTAAAGGGAGGAAGTTGGCCCCTCCAAGCTTCCCACTTGTTGGAAGGTATGACACTTCACTTCATAGTCATATAATCCCTTCATTACTTTTGTTGGTGTAGGTTGATAAACAAATTTGAAAAGTGTTAACAAAATTCAAAGTTTGTTAGTTTCAACATTGAATGGTTATGAACATCCAATTTATCAAGGCATCTTTCCATCTATTGCATTTGTGATTTTTTTATTTGTAGCTCATCTATTACTTTAAAAAAACCGCACTATTACGAAAATCACGTTAATCAATTACTTTAAAAAAAAAGTAATGTATGAACATATAATGTACTTTTCAACCAAATAAGATGTGTTGACAGTTAACTATTGGTCATTCGTATATATGAATGTGTTGTTCATTGCGTACCTTTTTAATGTCATTTCCAATTTCTGTTAAATTCAGGTGGTTCGATATGTTCACTACGCCTGACCTTGCTCAAAACGTGTTGGGACATTATCGCCACGCGCTTGACATAATGAGAGCTGAACAGGTAAAATTGGAAGTGAATATACTAAAGTATGTACTATCGTTACCTTTTTGTCAAGCTTTGATACAATGCTGCCATTGTGATGACATTATTTAACCCTAGAACATCATATGTTTTTGTAGGTTGTGTGGATGTCGTACACTGATGATGTACTTCAGTCTTTACCGGACTATTGCCATGCTAGGAGGGCTATCTGGCGTGCTTCCGTCCCCCTCATTTGTTTTGCCTTCGTTGAAATGCACTAGCCGGAGCGGGTGATGCGTCAATTCGGCTTTAGGCAACAAATTCCCCCACACTCGAAGGCAATTGATCCATCCCATAGATTTACTTTCCGCAATGGACAAAAAAATTGGGGCGAGTTCCATAAAGAGATAATCCAAAGGTGGGATGACAGGATGGCGCACATTGTTCCGGAAGGTGAACCTGACTTGACTGACCGTGCCTATCCAATCGACGATCCTTATGTGATATGGTACCACCAAATAACAAGACGGTACATAAGCTTGAATGGAGCGGCTATGGATAGTGCGGTAAGAATAGTTTAATGCGTTCAATTTTGTTATGGTTGTATTTGGTTTCAAACTATTATAGGTTGACGTTGTTTTATTGTTGTTTATTGTAGATGCGTTGTTTTGAGTTCTTGAGGAGGACCGACTTGCCGCCACTGACCCCGCATCAGTATGGAGAGGTGGCGGCGATTGGACTGAAGCACTTGGCCAGATTGAAGACGCATGTACGCAAGAAACCTCCAGTTCATCGCCCACCTCGTGCACCTGCCCCGCAAGCAATGAATCCACAACCGGGCATTGATGAGGTGCAGGAACATGTGGATCAGTTTGGGGTTGAGGTCCCACAGGAGGGGGAGGCCGGACAGCCGCAGGAGTGGCAGCAAGAGCAGCAGGCGGACGTCCAACATTATGAACAACAAACAGAGATGCCAATGCGAAATGAGGTACGGACACATGACCCTGTGGACAATCCCATCTTCACACCAGATCATCTCCAGTTCAGTCCTTCATATCTTAGCCATATTTTATCTACCACTGCTGACACCACTAGTCATGAATGGGATAATTTGGATGTGGAGGGGGTTGGCGACCCTAATACTACCTTTGATGATAGCCAACTTGTTCTAAATAGAAGAAAGGTGGGAGAGACTAGTTTAGGTGATCAGGGGGGAGAGGGAGGGGGTGACATCACACAAGTTGGTCCACATGTGGAGCCAGTTGTTGATCCGGATGGAGATGTGGACGCCGAGGGTGACACGGATATGGAAGAAGACCGTGAGGTTGAGAATGAGGAGGTTGGCGGACAAGACAGGCTTCCCCGACCTAGAAGGAGCAAGCGTCCACATCCTGGCGCAAGACCTTGTGGGACGGACCATAGTAAGGAGGAGAAGAAGAAAGGGGGTAAGAAACGGAAGTTGAAAGGGGGTTGAGACGAGTTAGGCAGCTAGCTTTCTTATATTGTTTCGAATATTTTGTACTAAGTTTGTTTTGTCTCGTGTTGTCTATATGTTTAGATTTTCAGCTTATAATTTATAAACACGAAGTATGTGTAGGAGCGGATTATGGTTCTTTTACTATTTTGTTGAACTAGTGTTGGATACGGTGTCCTTATCCGGGTAGATTACGTAGATGGATTCATTATGCTTTTTGGTTTTATATAAGTTGATAATTGCATCTTTGCTTAAATTGAATCTTACTGTTGGATACGAACAAGATACGGTGTCCGTATCCGGGTGGATACGTAGATGGTGAATGGATTATTCAAAGGAATTTGTTTTGTATATTGTTATTTGTTGTATTGATTGGTGTTTTGACTGAGACGTTTCGGCGTCGGGTTTGCCCGAAAACAAAGTAGACTCTGCCAAATTTTTTTTGGCCAAATGTGAGATTTGTCCGTATCGGACCCGATACGGACCGATACTCGTGATTCCGTATCCCATAACTATTGAGATACATAAACAATTATCCCCTTTGTTAAAGTTTTTTCAAAATGTTATTGGATAATACATGTGTTTATACATGTGTTTGGATTTTCTCGTATCCCCGTATCGGTATTGTGTCGTGGTCGTAAACCAATAAAAAAAATTGCACTTTTAATGAGTGAATGAAGAAAATAGCAATTGCGGTTAGTTGGGGGAGTCAATGAAGAAAATAGCAATTTTAACCGAAATTATGAAAAATAGCAATTTTCAAAAAAATAAACCAAATGATGAAAATCAATAAAATTTAGGAGTTACCCCAATTAAGTTTAGGTTTTATTAAACCCATGTGAAATAAATGTCCGTGCCGTTGAATAGAAAACATGCATTTATATAGTAATTATGTTTAACCATTGTGTTTAATAATAAGTTATTATTTTTGAGTTACGGTTTTATAGTTTAATTTTTCAATAAAAAAATGCTTTTAAAAATTATGTTTTCAGTATTCCTTTCTCAGCGTGAGTATAGTCACTTTCCAAATAATTTTTATATTTTCAATGTACGTGATGGGAGTAAAAAAAAACACAGACCAAAAAAAAAAATTTAAAAATAGTATGTAGCGCAATTGGCAATCGCGTTTTATGTTTTAAAAATTGGTCGGCTGGGGCGAGTCTCGAACCCGCGACCTCTCACGTACACGCACAGCTCCTTACCATGTTGGGAACAGTCATCGACCGTGTTGAGTAAAGGTAGAAAATATATTATTAAACGGAAAATTGCAATATTAGTTGTTATATTCGCTTTTATGAAACTCATCTAAAATAACTTTTTTATTTGTATATATAATACATGAATATTTTTTAATTCACAAATCAAAACTTAATCAAACCTAAACTTAATTGCGCTAACTCCTAAAGTTGATTTATTTTCATCATTCGGGTTTTTTGTTTTTTTGTATATTGCTATTTTCAATCATTTCGGTTAAAAGTGCAGTTATTATTTATTTTTCATAATGATAAGTGCCTACAAGACTTTGAACATAGCTCCGTCCCATTTACTTTCCTATTTTTTTCCTTTTTTTAATGTACGTGACAAGACTACAAAAACAATAACACTCATTGAGAAAAAAAATAATAAGTTTTTATTTTTTACTTACGATTTTAGAGTTATATTTTTGAATAAAAATAATACTTACAAAAATTTAGTTTTGATTATTGTTCCTTTCTCAGCGTGAGTATAGTTACTTTCCAAGTGATGGGACTAAAAAAACAACAAAGGCCAAACAAAAATTTTAAAAGTAGTACTTAGCGCGATAGTTAATCGCGTTTTATGTTTTAAAAATTGGTCGGCTGGGGCGAGTCTCGAACCCGCGACCTCTCACGTACACGCACAGCTCCTTACCATGTTGGGGATAGTCATCGACCGTGTTGAGTAAAGGTAGAAAATATATTATTAAAGGTAAAAAATAATGTATTATTTTCAATATACTTTTACTTCACATTTTATTTAGCTTTTATTAAACCCATCTCAAATAATTTTTCGTATTTATATACAATATATACATTTATATAAGTAGTCATTTTTTTCCAATTCACTTTTATTGAATTTATATTTAAAAAGGGGATGCACGAATGTACCTATTGCATTACATATTTTACAGTAAACTGGGCAAAATATTTGACATAAAATATTATTTTGTTTTTGTAGGAAACTCAACATTGTATTAAATGCGGAGTGGGAGCGAGAGTATTTTTTATGTCAAACAATAAGTACAAACACAACTAAAAATAATTCGATTAAAGGTACAATTAAAAGTTCTTTACATTTGATATATTACATGAATTTTTTATGATTAACACAAATAATAAAACAGAACTTTTTATTTACATTTCAACAATATTAAACCAAATATCTTCAGGTTGTCTTCAATTCTCATTGGGGCGGTCGGTATCTTGTTGGGGCGGCTTCCCATTTTCCGACGTCCCTCCATTAGTCCAATTGCCAAGGTTGAGAAACAACCGTAGTAGCCAGGAACGGTGTCTAACAAGATCCCCGTGCTGAACTGGCAATAGCCTGTACTCGGGTGTACAAGACCGAAGGACATAAATATGATCACTTATGATATCAAAGGTAACAATGAAAGATTAATATACTTGGGTGTACAAGATTGAAAAATAATTCCATCGTAACCGACCGGCCTATCATCTTAGTGTGACAGCCGACTAGCCACTTAAACAGTTTGCACAAACATAGGCACAAATTGTTTGTGTTTGAATTTGTATGAGAATAGGATGAGTTCATAATGCACTTGGAAAAAAACTGTACACGACAATGGAAGGGTTTTAAACTGGAAGGGTCGTAAAGTTAGTGCTTTTAAATTGGAAAGGGTATATGACACTGATCAATGAAGAGGGGGGAGGGGGGGTGTTATATGTGCATAAAACGCAATTCTCCATCGCGCTATAGGCTGTGGCCCCTGCCACGCGTTGAAGTAGTGGGCAACTGGGTTGGGTTGTTTGGGCTTATTATAAAACGCAATGTAACATTGCGTTACCTATCCTTCTGTCAGAATTTTTGCCAAAGGCTGGACGAGTCAGTCTGGGCTAAGACTAGCCTTGTTGCCTTTGCCTGTTGGGCCTTAGTTGGTAGCGCAATCATGGATTGCGTTTTATACTGGTAGCGCGGTTTGCGATTGCGCTACGTGTCCTTTTTTGGGTCACTTTCCTGGTCAAAAGGCTGGACGGGTTACACTGTGCTCAGTGTAGGCCTGTTGGGCTAGTATGATTAATCACCTT
Source organism: Gaultheria prostrata (assembly GCA_036023075.1). NCBI lineage: Eukaryota > Viridiplantae > Streptophyta > Magnoliopsida > Ericales > Ericaceae > Gaultheria > Gaultheria prostrata. The sequence goes on along the minus strand of JAXBDA010002918.1, from coordinate 32,405 downwards.
GGGTTTTGTCTCCCTAGAACCTTTTCTAAATTTTTTATGCTAACATCCCTCCCACTATAAAATGGAAGGGGTGCTACACAAACAACGACGAGGGTAAGGATCTTCCTATTGGCAATAGAAATTATGAACCAAAGGCCGGGAAAAGCGGTTGCAGAAAGTAGTTATGCTGGGATTCGTCATCCATATCGAATACCAGACCCAACAGGTGATTTTGAAGAAGCTATGGCACGGAGAGCTGCCGGGAGGGTAAAGATGTCATGAACACACAAGATTTCGTTCATCGTGTCCTTACCGTTCCAAGCGAGGACACTGATTTCGTCGATAGCAGTGCATGGTTAACGGTCGTCCGTGAAGGCTACTTGCAACGCGATGGATACACTGATTTGGCGACCGTTAATAAAGTGAAGCGTTGGCAACGGTTACCACTTGTGAGTTGACGTATACTTGGTTTGTATTTTTATATACTACAATTTGGTAAAAAAATTAAGTGTTCCAATTTTGTTACGTGATGTAATTACTTTAGGTTCTCGGGTTGATCAAATCATGTGTCCGTGGGGACTTAGGGGACTATTTGGCGGAATTGAAGGTAATCAATGTTACACATTTCTCCAAACATTAAAGCATGTACAAAAAAGGGGATACACTAATTTACCATTAATTTTTTGGAACAGGACCCTACAGGAGTGTGTAAGGCACACATCCATTTCAAGGCATGCGATGAAGAACAATTCCCAGGGATTCTTAAAGTAGGTAGCTGCCTCATAATGAAGGATATTGTTGTATTCCGAACTAGCTATACGCACATTTATTTGAATGTGACGGTGCCAAACATTGAACGCGTGATTCGAAACAGTATATTGGATTAAGTGTCAGTGTAATCGAGAGGATTCATTGTAACCTGTTTGTCTGTTATGAATTAAAAAAAAATAATAATAACATATAAAACGCAATTGTCGATTGCGTTTTCTTACATAGCGGAATTTGGGATTGCGTTACCCTCTTAGCGCAATTAATAATTGCGCGAATAAGCTCTTCTAGAATATTGCATGTGCATGTATAAGATTACGTACTGCAAGGAAGATGTTATGAATGATCAATCTTCCTCTTCAAAACAGACCCTCTTTTTCTCCCTTTCCCACCTTATTCAAATTCCTTTCTTTCCTTCCAAAACAAATTTAGTAGTATACTTGTTATTAAAAAATGCGCGTGGTCATACATGTCAATGGATACGTTATCCAAACTGAATACGGCCCTGACTACAGGGGCGGTAGGAGGATAGCTTTGTCCAATGAAAGGGGGATAAGTTTCGACACATTTCGAGATATGGTAATCGATAAAGGGAGGCTACCAGGCATGGAAATAACAATGGCGTTCAGGTACCCTACCCTGAGCTACCCTAATATACCACCATACACTTTTGTGGGAATCGATCGCGTGGATGATGAAAGTGTAGAAATGTTATTTGAAATCGCTGACAATATTCCCGGTTACACCCCAGAAGTTTTCAGCACAACAGGAGATTGCCAAATGGGGAACCGAAATGAAGTCATAACTCAACGCTCAAAGAATCGGTCCCACCCACAAGCTCGTCAACGAATTAGTGAACAACATAATTTCGGTTACAATAATGAAACCGTTAATTATGACAACGCAGATAATGACGGTGTTCACAATAACTACATACAGCAACAGCAGGATCATTTGCGCGAATTGGCTACCACCAGCCGGGCAGATGGCGGGCCATATGAATACACTAGCGGAGAGCATGGAAAGTTCGGGGGGGTACATCAACTCCATACCATGGAGAACGATGATGAATTTGAAACCTCGGTAGAAGATGTCGATGTGCGGTTAGGTGAAGAGATGGAGATGACGAGAGTTCCGAGGGGATTTTCGAGGCACCGTCTACCATTATGACGAGAGACACATGGACAAATGTGGTCGATCCCACCCCACCTATGGTAGGTCAAAGTAATTTAGGGTGGGACGACACATTAGAATTGTTCGAAGGACAGGTGAAATATTTTTAATTTTTTAATTTTTATACCCCATATTTGCAACATATGTATGAAAGACCCTTCTTTGTTTAAACGAGACAGAAGATGACGCACTAATAATTCACGGTCAATATTAAATCTGTTCTTTTACGAATTGTAGGTTTTTATGTCAAAGATTGAGGTTCAACGTACAACAGAGAGATATAGCATGATTAGAAACGTTGTGTATTTGGTAGATCAATCAACAAAAAGGCTGCTGGTGTTAAAATGCAACAATGTATCAGGAACGTGCGGTTGGAGACTCCGGGCAACACGCAAGGAGGGGGAGGAAGAGTGGAAAATCATAACATACGCAGGGCCGCACTCATGCATGGGCACAAGCCTTACACCTGACCATCGACAGTTGACAGCACGGTACATTTCAAGTCTTATTATAAATGTCGTTAGGGAGGACCCTAGCCTAAAAATCAAGGTCCTCCAAGCATCAGTAAAACAGCTAACGAAAGGTTACGAACCATCTTATGACAAGACATGGCTTGGGAAGCAAATTGCTATAGAAACAATATTCGGAGACTGAAATAAATCATACGAAAAACTACCAAGGTATCTAGCCGCAATGCAGACATATAACCCGGGCAGCCAATACCATCTCAACACGGTGCCTTCAGTTAGAGAAGGAACTGTTATCTTTGACCAAGTTTTTTGGGCCTTCGCACCAGCCATTGAAGCATTTAGGCACTGCCGCCAAGTGCTATGCGTTGATGCCACATTCCTAACTGGCAAATACAAGGGTGTCATTCTGGTGGCGCTGACTCAAGATGCGGAAAATCAAATTGTTCCTATTGCCTTCGCAGTGGCCGACCGTGAGAGCAAGGAAAGTTGGGGATGGTTCCTCAATTGTATACGCCGGTACGTGACAAATCGTGTCGGCTTATGCCTCATTTCAGACAGGCATGCGGGCCTAGTAAGCTTTGTGAAAGATGAACCGCGTTGGCGACCGCCATACGCATATCACCGTTATTGCGGCCGACACATACGTGCCAACTTCATGAGGAGGCACGGTCAAGTTGCAGGGAGGCAAGTTTTTTGCGCAGCAGAACAAATCTAGCTACGAAAATTTGAAAGAGAATTGAACCAAACCAAAAGGTTCGTAGTAGCAACTGGCCCTAACAAAGGGAAGGAAAAAATGTATAATGATCTTATGGATATTCCATTAGAGAAGTGGGCTTTCGCGCACGATGGAGGGATGCGCTACGGATCGCTAACCACAAACGTGGTCGAGCGCTTTAATGGCGTCCTTAAAGACGCCCGCCACCTCCCAATAACGGCAACGGTTATGATGACGTTCTTTAAGTCCGTTCATTATTTCAATGATAAGGCCAAGAACGCATTGGCAAGAATGGAATCTGGGCAAGTTTTCAGTGCATTTGCAATGACCAAGTACGATGCATGGAGACTAAAGGCAAGACAACACAAGGTCATTGAGTTTAACAGAGCCGTGGGTGTCTACCAGGCCCAGACACCCGTGAATCCAACCAGCCCATATAAAGGAAATCACTTGCACGTGGTACGTTTGAATGATCGAACGTGCACTTGCAACGAGCTGCAAGAGTGGAAAATTCCATGTTCACACGTGATTGCAGTATGCAACTACACCAGCCTAAACCCACTTCAGTACTTTAGCGACTATTGGAAGGTTCAGTCAAACATTGACATCTACAGTACAGTACCATTTCAACCTATTCATGATGAATCTTCCTGGGCAGATTACTTTGGCAAAACAATTCTTCCTGACAAAGATCGGTTGCGCGGCAAAGGTCGTCCTAGAGTTAACAGATTAAGAAATGAGATGGATGATTTTTTTGAATCTCAACCGTCCCAAAAGCAGTCATGCAAAATGTGTGGTCAAATAGGGCATAATCGACGAACATGTCCATTGAACAGAGGAGAAACGTCATCTTGAACACCAAGAAACGATTACTGTGTCACTTTTGTTTTGTTTGTAATATGTGGTCCACGGTGTGCATTTCATGCCCCATTTTGTAAAGTTTGTAGTATGTACTAAATCAAGTTGTTGCCAATAAAGTTTCGTATTTCAATTGAGTTTTAAATTTTCAATTATTAAATCTGTAATCTAAAAAGGCGGAAAATCCAAGGTTTCGTATTTCATCACAACAGGAAATTGCCAAATGGCCATAACAACCAAATTCCAAAAATATCCTCCACCTCCTGCCAAAATGGGTTATGGGTTTATTTTCAAACATGGCAAGGAGTTATGGGTTTATTTTCCTCACATACATCAAAATAAATTACTACAAAGTAAAAGAAAATAACTCAAATAAAACCAACATGTGACAATCAGTGAAAAATAAAATTATATTTTGTAGAATCCAAAGTCACGGTGGAGCCCCCACCGCCCGACCTCAAATTATTTGTCAGCACCGTATAGCGCAATTACTAATCGCGCTACGTAGTACATAACGCAATGCTGCATCACGCGATTATCTGACAAAAAATATTCCCACTTCAGTCAAAACTCATATAATTGGGGCGGACCAATATTATTGAATAGAATAGCGCGAACGTGCATTGTGCGACCTATTTGCTATAAATAGGTAGGCCGTGCAGTTCAGCAAGTCACTTTAATAATGAAAGTTCTCTTCCCCTTGCCTCTTTGCGTCCAGAAACTCACGAAGCGCGATTCAGAAATGCCCTACCCAAAACAACTACATATGAGTGTTTATTATTTCAAGTGCACGAAAAAAGAAAAAAGAAAAAAAAAAAAGTGGTACGTTTCAATTTCTTGATTAGGCTTATATTCCGGACATGGGAATCATAGGGAGCAAACTTCAGTGGGTCAGTTTCGCTCCGTCCACCGGATCAGGCTTATAGTCCGGACACGTACTATAATCCTAATCTGTGGGGTTGACGGATGCAATGGTCCACAACATGTACGCCACTCCCCCTGCCCCCCAAAAGGATCCGGATTCCCGTATACGAAACCCTCCGTCAGGGAGTTACGCTGAATCCGGTCCAACAATCTCTGCACCCGTGAAGGTCTGGTGATGCTATTATGGATACGGAACGGGTGCAGAGAGAAGTTGAGGACTACCCGCAATGGCACATACAAGGGTGCGGGCAAATTCAATTTTAAAATTACGCTGACTCCGGTTGAAAGCAATATTGTTATTGTTAAAATGTAAAAACAAAATGAATATTGTTATATGAAAAAAAAAAAAAAAACGTTAGCGCGATGACAAATCGCGTTGTCATTATAAGTACTCACAGATCCGTAGTTGGTTGTCGTTGGCATTAATGGGAGCCTGTAGCGCAATCTGTCATTGCGTTTTGTAGTAGCGCAATTAATGATTGCGCTTAATAAATTCTATATAAACCCTCCCATTCAGTTTGGTTCTTCAACAATTGAGAGTAAGAAAGATGATTTTATTTGCTTTTCTCCGGGAACGTGGGATTTTTATCATTATCATTATGAGTGTTTTTTCTATAAATTTGGGACCAGGGTTATAGTCCGGACATATAGATCGTAAGGATCCAACTTAGATGAGAGAAAAAAAAAACAATGTATAGGGAATGGCTCATGGGGTAAAACATGCCCTATAAGTATTAACCATCCGGTTGAGTGCAGCCATTGCTTTGTCAATTTCAAAAGTTGGATCCATATGAGGCAAGTTGGAGCAATGGGTTCACATGGGGGTATTAAGATTTCAATAATGTCTTCCCCTATGAGTTCACCTGAGTATGTCCAACTTTTAACTACACCCGTGTAGTTTCGATGCGCCAATGTTGAGGCCGCGAACAACTTGTAATTGAAAATTATACGCATGTGTATGACTACTCATTTCAAGTGTGAAAAAATTGTACAAACAATAGTTTGGAAGAGAAATACGGTTGAGATTTTTTTTAAAAAAAATATTTAACTTATAAAGCGCGATTATGGATTGCGTTACGTAAGTTGGCAGACACGTGGCAATGTTTCCCAGTTAGCGCAATGTATAATTGCGTTTCATGTTTTAAAAAGGGGACGCGTGGAGCAGGATCGAACCCGCGACCTCTCCCGTACACATACAGCTCCTTACCATGTTGGGGACAGTCATCGACCGTGTCATGTATGTGTACAAAATATATATTATTAAACGTAACGGGAAGTAGTTCACAATTTGTTTAGATTTTATTAAAGCCATCTCAAATAATGGTACAAATTATGTTTAAGTCATCAACCGTGACAAATTTTGGTAGAATTTTTTTTATTAAACGTAAGATTGCAATATCACTTGTTATTTTGGCTTTATAAAACTCTTCTGAAATAAGTCTTCATATTTTAACTACTTTACTTTTATTTTAAGTTTATGTCACAATAACCCAAAAACAATTACTACTAAATGTATTTTTTTTTCCCAAATAGTTTAAGCTTGGGTTCAAGCCCCAACAGACCTTCCAATTTTTTACAAAAATTTGCAATTAAGGATTGCACCATGAAAATGTAAAATTTATTCTCTATTCCCTTTTCTTTTATGATTTTTTTCCCTCCTAACATACATCAAAATAACAAATAATAAAATACAGTAATTATTTAAAACTTTTTGGGGCCACATACAAATTTAGTTTTCCACAATTTAAATAACTTATTTACCTCAAATCTTGTAAACAAAATTTGATTCAACAATTACTTAATTTAAAGATATAAAAAAAGGTCGGGTAAACTCAAATAGGAGTAATTTTTGTAATGTTATTGGTAAGCATATTGAACGGGCCGTGAATACATGTCCGGGGCTCGAATTCCGGTGCCGTATGCACCATGTCGCAGCCCATACGTCAGGCTACGTTTCCAAGAAGACATCGACCATTTTCATGAATCCAGAGCGGGAGATGCGCGCGTTAAAAAACCTTCATGAAAGTTTGGATCATTTAGGAGTATTTTTTCCTTGCCCCAAACAAAACTAACTGAAGCGACAGAACTGGCCTATTCTGGTTGATGCACTGTGTGTGTATGTGTGTGAGAGAGAGAGAGAACAAATTCAATGATACCACAGTAAACTACAGAAAAAATCTTCCTATACAACTGAATATGGAAATTATAAAACTACAAAATAGTTGACCGCAGAAAATTCATATTATGCTTTAGGCCACAATAAATTGGAAGGGAGCAATGTTTAGCATTCATATCTTTTTGCTTAATACATTCACTTACTAGACCCAAAAATATTACTACTCCTTAATTTTCACCCATTCAAATTTTTCATCGAAAACAATAAACAGAGAGACGATCAGAGAAAGAGAGAGAGAGACAGAAAGAAAGACAGACAGACATAGGGTATGTATTGGAAGAGACACGGCGTCAACCTGGGCGGATGTCCTCAAATCGCAGAGTTCGCCTGAGAACGGAAGGGAGACGCTGTGAATTCAGAAAGCACCGAAAGCTGCAATCGCGTCTCTTGTTTTAATCCCTCACGCGTTCAGGAATCGCGTTACCTATGTGGCATGCCAGGTGGACAACCTTACATAAAACGCGATCTATCGTCGCGCTTTATAATGGAAGCGCAATGGAGGATCGCGGTAAGGAGTATTTTTACAAAATGTTCCAAAACGAGAGTAGTTTGCCAATTGGTTCTCAAACGAGGAGTACTTAGCTGAAAAACCCTGGAGTAGGACTCCATAATGTTAGATAGATGAATCTTTCAAACATAAGTTCGAAAGGATTTAAGAAAAATAGTCAGCAGTTTGATAGAGGAGTGCATTCTCTCTAGAGAGAGAAGCTCTCAACCCCACAAGCTTATCCTCCGAATGATGTGTCTTCAATGGTTTCAAGATCATTATCAAGAATTATAACATCAAATATCCACTCTGCGTCGCATGCACAAATGATCGTCTAGGCAGCCTGTAAATTGTTGTCATTCTAGAATAGTTCCCAGTCTTTCGTGGATTGATTGTTGGTGACCACAACTGGCCACACTCGATAGTAATTTTTAAGTAGCACCCTGTGTGAAACACCTTCACCTTTGAAAACTTTGTTGCTGGTAAGTATATGTTGTGGGATAATATCAAATGTTACCGAATATTCCTAGGGATCATTACTGTCGATGTTCAACAGAAACCAGCAATCATCATCATCATCATCTGTAAAGTCGATGAGTGAGCACCCGATAAGACAAGTGGGTAAACAATGGACATGCTCATAAGGCTGAATTAATTAAGAGAAGGATACACAGCAGAGACAATTTTGTTTTTAGGTATTTAAAAAATATAACTTCTACGAGAATTACTAAAGCACGAAAGGTAAATGACTTTTCCCTGCCACATCTCCATCTCCGATCTCTGGTACCATTGTTTCAGCTCAGAGATTGGTAGTATGTGCGCATCTAAATTTCAGTGGGTGTTTTCGTAGCAACAAATTCAATTTTAGCATTATCATTGCTAACTACTCATTATTGCATTTGCTCTTGTTGTAATTTTAATATATGGATCCTACTCGACTTATCAAGCAAGTATAGTACCTATGGCTTCGTCTGGTATATTATTTTCGGCATTTTTATTACTTTTCGTGATTTTTTGTTAATTTTTTGTCGTAATTTTTAATATTAATCATTTAATTCGACGAGAAGAATAAAAAAAATGAAAGTGAAGATGAAAAAAATCCATACAAAACGACACTTTAGACAAAAACAAAATACTAGTTATTTGTACTCCATCCGTCCCGATTTGTTTGTCCACTCTTTGACTATAAGTGTTCCAAGTGTTTGTCCATTTGACTTTTTATTAAATCAAATCTCCCTTTTTACCTTTCTTCACTTGAATAAAGTAACTTTTTCAACTAGTTGAACGGTAAATATGGAAAGTTGAATCTTTCATGTGTCTTTTTAGGTTAATAATTTTGTTCCGAAAAAGAATTGGATTTTCGAGGTTAGACAAACAAATTGGGATGGAGAGACTATTTTTTTGTCTTTTATGAATTTTTTTTTGTTTTTTTGTTTTTGAAGACATAAACGTACCGAAAAAAATACAATCTCGGTGTAAATCATCTTTTCTTCACTTGTTCTGCTTCGCGAGTTTATATAGCTCCAAGTAGTACGAGAAATCAATGTTGTAGTATCGCAAAATATTTTGGAGATTACTGCACTGCCTGTTTATGGTTGCTGTGTCTCCATAAACCCTTTTACATTATTAGGTAATTAAAGTGGGTATGTATCTGTAAATTGTAATAGATTCATTTTAAGGGAATATTTAGGTGACTCTCATAGTCAATATTATCACGTGGTAGTATCGGTTTCCATTTAAGTAAATTCAAAAGTTAAGTTCCTACAGTTTCAAATGTGCTTCCTCTGTATATATAGCACGATTTTTACAATCCATAACAGTTCGTAATAAGTACCGAAATCATATATAACAAAGTTACCATGAAGAGTATGTTACGTGAGTAGGGAATCTTTAAAAAATCATAACAGTTCATAACTTAACTAAAACCATACGTAACAAGTACCGAAATAATAGTAATGGGGCATACCCTACGCTCCTTTTCAATTTTAAACCTAAGTACTTTGTCATTTGTAGTTTCCACGGTCTAATTGAATATGATACATTTGTATTTCGGAAAGAAACTTATTTGGAAAGAGAGAGAACTAAACTATGTGACTACAAATAATAAATGCACTGCAAGCGCAATATATTTGGTGACACGGAAAGATATTACATATAACTATATAAGGTTGCATTTCTACGTTTAGGTTTCCAACACCTTCCGATAAGTACTTGGTTAAGATTAGTTCTTTTTGTTTACCTGTGGAAGTGGAAGTGCACATGCGATGCATGTGTAGAGTTTCAGTTTTATTTTATGAGTAATGTCGTGAATACAAAGGGATGTGTACATACGGACATGGACATACTTGGAACCGTCGATGCACATGGTTTTCACATAATAGATCTTGACATACTTGGAACCGTCGATGCACATGGTTTTCACATAATAGATCTGGAATCATACACATGGATTGGTTTATGGACACAGTTATGTCTCGATCAATAGCATTTTCATTTCTTTATGGGTAAATTTCACTAACACCCCTTTGAGGTTTGCCTTGACAGATAGTCAGATACCCCTCTCACGTATGAGATATGACTATAAACATCGTGTGGCTTCACTATTTATTTCACCGGTATTTGAAAACTGTCTTATGCTGACAAATTCACCCATGCAATAACAAAATAAATAATAAAAAGATATCAAACTCTCAAATATCTGACCCACAAAAAAGGGTTCATTTCAAGTACTAATATAAAAATAGTTCTTAATAAATTTCACCCTTTTATCAAAATAGCTGCTTCAATATGTCAAAACAAAGATATTTTGATTAAAAATAAGAGAGAATGGATAGTTTCTTCTTACTTTTGATTATAAAAATACCTAGTTTTTAAGTATAAATCACTTGTACCTCATAGGCCATCATGTACTTTGGACAGACAATTGTCGATTGGCTTGTCATTGTAACGAGCATAGAAACCACAAGAGAATAAGTAATTGTTATTTCTCATACATGATGAGGGTATCCGTCATTAAGGCAAACATCAGGAGGTGTCAATGAAACATACCCTTATTTTATAACATAAGAAACCACCATTTTTTTTGGATGCAAAAATCATTTACTAACACAATCTTTAGCTGGTCAAAATGTTGCCACGAGACGATTTACTTTGTTTAAGAGGTTTGTCATATCAATGGATTAGGAGGCTCCCAAAAGTGCCATTCAAGTCTTTGTTGGGTGAGCTCTTTTTTCTTGCTTAGAAAGTTTCTTGAGCACATGATTGGAGTGGGCTTACTCCCTCCTTGTTCTTTCTCCTTTTTATGTAACCTTATCGAGTTTTATCAGTAAAGTTTTCTTTGCCAATCGAAAAAATTCCTCTCAGATATTAGATAAACAAAAACCTTTATTCAAATTAATTTGGAAATCGACATGGTACTAATATGTTTCGCTTTTCTAGTTGGGATGGCTCTTTGCGTTTTGATGTTGTTCCCTCGGATCCCTTTAATCTTTGTAATTCGTTTCCAAAGATTAATAAACTCTTTTTTTGCCGTTCAAAAAAAAATTAGTTGAGATTCGAGGGGCTAAACATGTTTAAAAAATCAGCGGGTATATAAAGGGTTCGTATTTAACCTTGTCTTTTTAACAATGGCGACTTCAAGAATTTTATCTAGTGTTCGTATAAAAGGAGTTCTCCTCAATTTATAAAAATTTCAAGCCAACCTTCGCATAAGCAAGTTACAGAACAGGAAATCGACAAAAATAATTCCGACCTGGTAGTATTTTTATTTGTTTATGAGGTTAACTCCAAATTCTCAACAAAGTGAACTCAACGGATATGAATTCGATTTCAAGGGAAAAACTGAAGCCGATCACAAGAATAAAAGCAAGAGCAAGAACAAAAACAACATTGGAAAGCAAATCAATCACTTTATTTGAATTTTGATTTAAGCGAGATTACATAGTTAGGACAACTGGTTTCACGAATCACTTGCCGATACCCATTTCACCAAAATGAGCCATTTGGGATACAGAAATCTTTCAGGAAAACCTTGACAAAATGATGACCACCAATCTTCGCGGCTGCATGGTACACCAATCTATCGAAAACTATCTTTGCGTCTTCTGTTTTCAGTGTGTGCAAAAAAATTAGGCTAGAGTTTATATAGATTTTGCAGTTGATGGATCAGCTGGCCAAAAATGTGACTGTAACCGTAAACAGGACCCTACTATGCGCTTCCTGGTGTGCGGCATTTGAGCCATCAAATGTGTTTTCAACGGTCCTGATTTCATCTTGGCACTTTACAAATTTGAACTGTTCATCGCTAAGATGAAATATGAACCGTTGATTACCAAGCAAGGATTTGCCTGGATGCGCACACCGAGCCGCACTCGATGATATCAATTAAACTATTTGCATTCTTCTTAACTTTTCCAATTTAAAAAAATCATAATCCAGAGTAACTCCCATGTCATATGATCTTTAGGCAGCTTTCCGACTTTTTTCAATTGATTGACACCATAATCAACCAAACAGAGTCACCCCTGACTATGACAACAAAGGAATAAAAGGCAAGCAATTTAAAACAAAAGTGTCATCAGAGAAGAATCACGATTTCTTAAAATCTTTATTTCAATCTGACTTAAGCGAATTACAATACCATAGCAAAATTATTTCACCAGTCACTCGGTGATATGATCATTACGACGAATAACCACTACCTTCTTTGCTTCAGCTACAGTTGTACACATCGAAAAACAACCGCTCTCTTGGCCGGGAATGCAAGAGTCTTTGAAAAACAAACGGAGAAACAGCGGACCACCCATCATCGAGACGAAAAGACCCATGAATTGGGCGTAAACCATCGTCAATATTTCCTCTGGAGCAACACACAAAAGACCCATGAATTTGGGCTTTATATAGTCGCAATTTGAAAACAGAACAATTGTTAAATTTTGGCTTTGTCTTGGGCACAAAGGCTCCTTGCTGTATCAAATACAGCGAATGCATAGTTGTGATACTCAATGTGAATTAAATTCCTGTATAGTTAGTAATGCAGAACGCGGCGATATAACATGAACAACCACCACTCTATGGTAAACCGGAAATTCTTGATAAAAACACATTGAGAAGAAGGGGCGACCAAATTACAGAACCCATCAAAAAAGCATGAAAAATGAAACGAGAACGGCAAAATAAGTTTTGCCTCTACGGAGTTTGGATGCACAGACAGAAGATTGATTGGGTTTATATAGGTCTTGGGAGATTGAAGTCACGGTATAGCAAATTATGTGATGATGCCAAATAAGATTGCTGCAATTACTCACTGCAAATATTCCATCAAATGATGTTTCTTATTTCTTATTTAGCAAACAAAACTTCTGTCATTAGTAGAATTAATGAACAAATTCTATTCCTTGTATTTTCCGTATGTTTACACCATTGTCTCTTGGGGCCACTGGGCTTATGTCCGGTCGTTAACTCCAGGCCCCGGAATTAGTCGAGTTGTGCGTAAGGTGGCCCAAAAATCCGGTTATTAAAAATAAAAAAAAGATTACACCATTGGTATGAAACTATTTTTTCGCTAGCAATATTATCCATAAACATTGCCCATTTAGCTTAATAAACTACACTTTCACTTTACCAAAAAAAAAAAAATTACACTTCCCTGTAGCAGTGTCATTAGTATCACAACTATGCATTCGCTGTACTTGATACAGCAAGGAGCCTTTGTGCCCAAGACAAAGCCATAAATGTAATAACTGTTCTGTTCTCAAAGTGTGACTATATAAAGCCCTGCTTAGTATTTTTCTTTTGTTATCCGAGTTGCTCCAGAGGAAATATTGAGGATGGTTTACACCCAAATCATGGGTCTTTTGGTCTCGATGATGGGTGGTCCGCTATTTCTCCGTGTGTTTTTCAAAGACTTTTGCATTCCCAGCCAAGGGAGCGGGTGTTTTTCAATGTGTTCATCCGTTGCTGAATCAGAGAAGGTGCTGGTGGTTCGTCGTAATGATCATATCACTGAGTGATGGGTGAAATCATTGTGCTATGCAGTTGTAATCTGCTTAAATCAGATTGAAATAAACATTCTAAATTTTTTTTTTGGGTATATCATTTTAAGAAATTTCGTTCTTCTCTGATGGTACTTCTTTGTTGTCCTAGTCAGGGGTGACTCTGTTCGGGTGATTATGGTGTCAATTCATTGAAAAAGCTTTATAAAGATATGACATGGGAGTTACTCTGGATTTTTGTTTTTAAATTGGAAAAGTTAAGAAGAATGCAAATAGTTTATGAGTCATGCTACAATACACACCCCCTACAAATTATTCCATATGAGATTTTGTGGCTAAAGGTATGAAAAAGCGTACAGTATGCACCCTCATATGGGTAGTCTGAAAATCTCATATAAGTCCACAAAATCTCATAGTTAAGTCCACAAAATCTCATATGGTCAAATATGAGATTTTGTGGGCACCTTATGCACCCTCATATGGCCAGTTACAAAATCTCATATAAGTCACAAAATCTTATATTTGTGCCACAAAATCTCATATGGATCAAATATGAGATTTAGTGGCACCAAATATGAGATTTAGTAGCACGTTATATGAGACATGTCACATCAATATATATATACGCGATATGTATCACATTACCACTACAGGACAAAACGTCATATGAGATTTTGTGGCCCTCTATATGAGATTGCGCATACCGTACGCAATCTCATATTTGAGCCACAAAATCTCATATGGAATAACCTCATATTTAAGCCACAAAATCTCATATTTTGAGTCACAAAATCTCATATGTAGGGGTGTGTATTGTAGCATTCCTCATAGTTTAATTTCCATAAATTCATTCAGCATAGGTTGGCTTGATCTTTTCATTCTGCAAACTTTATAGAGGCGTCATGGCCTATAGAGTTTGCCATTATTTGAGAAGTTTTTGAGCATTTCTAGCCTCTCAACTAGTCTCATTACCCGCTCCCCATGTGACTAGGAATGATGAATGACAAAAAAAAACCAACTCTACATATAGTCTCTTTCCTTTCTTTCTCACTTCCCTTGAAGAACACTCTTCGAGTTACTTAATAATATTTTCTTTGCTGAAAAAAAAACTAAGTTTTGGAATATTTTTTTTTTTTAGAAAGTGAGGCGGTGAAGGAGACACTCTGCCAAAAACATGTTTGGACGACTCCGATGGGGTGCCAGAAACCACGTGTCCCACCCTCTCTGTATGCGAATTCTTATCCTATATATCACCATAAGAGCAAAACAATTTATGTAATGATTTGGATATCTGATATCAGTATTCATTACTGAGATGTTCTGGACCATGAATGAAGGAAGCATGGTAATGAGTATGGAAATTGATTTAGGTCTCTAGGTATGCCCTCCTTGATGCCTTTTGGCTTTGATTTGGGGGCATGGTTCTGCAACAAAACATCATTGTAGCTCCTCGGTTCCTGGAGGTTTAGGGGGCCACTGTTTTAGTGGTATTCTGAGCGCAGCCATTTTGTGCATATTGCCAAGGTTAGGTCTATCCTCAACAATCCCCGCTCATACCCCCAATGATTAGGGACTAGATGAGTTCTGTTATTGTTGTTGCATTTGGATATCTGATAGAGTTTTATTATGTTTTTTGATGCTAGCTTGTATATCTGATAGAGTTGATGGTACAAATCTCTCGAGTCTTGACCAAAGTAAATCGTTACATTGAGCCCTTTGTTACGTGTGCATAAGAGTAAAATTGTCATTGCTCAAGTTTTTAAAATTCCAGTATCCGAGTATCACTATTCTGACCAAAATAGCCGCTATTACATTTATCAGATATTGGGATTTTTTATTTTTTTTTAACTTAATGAGTATTGGTACACAAGATTCAATCGTGTGCTTACCCCAAGGTGTCAGTAGTATCAAACGCTACATAACAGGAATTAGATTTAGCAGTCGTGAATTTGTAAAAATCATTTTCTGATAAAGAAATAATTTAAATTGCTTAAATAAAGTGTAACAGTCAAATATCGGCCGTAATGGTCATGAACCGGTCGTTGAATCGGATACGACCGATACATAATCGGACCCGGCCGATAGATGCATGCAATTTTTCCGTCTCACCAGTGTACCAGGATGTAACGGTATCGTACGTAGAGGCCAAAAACCGTTACGCAACAGCCGATACGTTGCGTAATGACTGGTATTTAAAACCATGGCTTACCCATACTCATCCTTCCGTTGATTGTGTCTGTATTAGCCAACATATTAGAATGAAACAGCACAACAATGTGAGGAAATTTCATTAAAAATTTACAGCTAGGATCATCCACTATATATAATAATGGTGACATCTTGCTTTACACGAAAAACCATTTGATATTTTCAAGATGTCCCGCTCGGAATTTCGACCAGGGTAATTTATTAAGTCTTAAAAAATTGAGCCGTTTTGATAGAAAACAATAACTATCAGCATTAACCTCAACATAGGAAAATCTCCATTACAAGAATAAACAGCGCGTATGCATGTGGGCGGTGTCTCAGTTGGTCGAGCACCCTTTGCCCGATGCGTTCGACCAGGGTTTATGTCTGGCTTCCCCTTCTCCTTTCCCTACTAACCACTAACAACTAATCACTGATGTATATCACTGTGACAAAAAAAAAAAAAAATAATAAACAGTGCGTATGGAAATCCAACTTTATCCTAACATTGTTGATGGTACAGCCTTTAGTCCTTGCCAAACCAGCTCGATGGAGCTAAGGAATAATTTATTTTTCAGGACACTATAGTCACTTTCCATTCCCACATCGCAAAATATACAAAAAAAACAAAAAACAGTAAACGGGTAATTTTCCACTACATAATAACTTTTCATTTAACTTTTTAAAATTTAGACGGGCAATATACTACATTTTGAATATTTAATTTAGATTCTTTATATATTACCTAAAGCGTCATTCTTGCAAGTTTGTTGGACCTCCCCACTCTTTCACTTCCCTCTGTCCCTGTGCAAAACATTTATTATCGGTTGTAACATTGCAATACTTCTTTCTCTTCAAACATTTACAGTATTTCCTTTTTAAACGAAATAAGAATAATTATTTGTAACACCAAATACTTTTGAATGTGTTAAATTTTGCTTTACAAAGGAACCAATTAAATTTGAATTTAGAAGAATATTATTATCAAATTTTCCTAAATGGAAACGGAGATTACCACGTGATGAATTGGCTGTACCCAGTCAGCACAACGTACGTAATAACGCCGCAGATATATTGTATTACTGTGACTTTTATTTCTCGCCACGCTTGAACCTATATAACTTCGCGTCGCAATCATTTTTCTACATCGACTTAAAACATGAATAAGCAATGACAGAGATTATTTACTTCGCCAATTGGCGGTCACCTTTGTTGGATGGGTGCGTTCACAATGATTTAGGTACAATTAGAGAAGTGGTTGTTGTTCATGTTATATCATCGAGTGAGTTACAAACTTACAAATCACATTACATAATGTATATTTATGCGTAGGTAATATACTTGCTTGATACGACAAATCCTATTTAAGGGGGTTGGTTTTATAGTTACAGGTAGGATCCATTGTATAGTACAGCAAGGTTATGTAATTACATCATTTAATTTGACACATTGTGATTAACTTTCTCACCAAGCCAACGACTCTCTATAAAATCTAGCCTAATTTTTTTACACTTACACTGAAAGCAGAAGACGCAAAGATGGTTTTCGATAAATTGGTGGATCTTGCTGTTGTGATGATTGGTGGTCATTTTTTTGTGAAGGTTTTCCTGAAAGATTTCTGTATCCCAGGGCGAGAAATGGCCCAGGTTGGTGTTATGGGTATCGCCAAGTGATTTGTGAAACCAGTTGTCCTAACCTATGTAATCTCATTTGAATCGTATTGAAATAAAGTGATTGGTTTGCTCTCAAATGCTGTTTTTGGTCTTGCTCTTGCTTTTACTCTTGTGATCGGCTTTAATTTTTCCATAGCCGTACGGTACATGAATTATTTTTTTCGGATTTCTAAAATTACAAAGAAGTGAAATATTCCTGTTCTGTAATATCCTTATGCCAAGGTCGGCTTGATATTTTTATAAATTGAGGAGAACTTTTATACGAACACAAGATAAAATTCTTAAAGTCGTCATTGGTTACGGTGCTTAAAAGCAAGGTTAAATACAAACCATGTATATACCTGCTGATTTTTTGAACATGTTTAGCCCCTCGAGTCTCAACTACGGAGTAATTGGCACAATTGGAGGTGACACGCCCTATACACATGCAGTATAGTAAGAGCGAAACATATTATTAATATGTTGTTTCCCACTCCAATCATGTGCTTAGTTAGGAAACTCTCTGGGCAAGAAAAAAGAGTTCGAATGGCAAGGAAAAGCTTCAAAGAACTGAAGCTCAAAACATTACAACTTATCAATGCCACCTAATCCATTAATATGACAGATCTCTAAAACAAAGCAAATCGTTTCGTGGCAACATTTTGACCGGCTATAGAGTGTGGTGGTAAATGATTTTTGCATCCAAAAATGATTGTTGTTGCTATGTAATAAAACAAGGTGATGTTTCACTGACACCTCCTGATGTTTGCCTTAGTAAGGGATACGCCCATCATGTATGAGAAATAACAATGCTCCTCTTGTGGTTTCTGTCACTTGTGGTTTGTATGCGTGTTTCACTGACCAGCAAATTGACTATTGTCTGTCCAAGCACATGATGGCCAATGAGGTACAAGTGATTTATACTTGAAAAATAACTATTTTTATTATCAAATGTAAGAAAAAAAACTATGAATTCTCCTCTTATTTTTAGTCGACATAACTTCTTTTTTTTCTTACCTACTAATGCAGCTATTTTGATAAAAGCGTAAAATGTATTAAGAAATATTTTATATTACTACTTTAACAAACCGTTTTTTTGTGGGTAAAAAATTTGAGACTTTGATATCTTTTTGTTATTTATTTTGTTATTATAAAGGGTGAATTTGTCAACATAAGACAGTTTTTAGACAGTTGTTGATTGTGTATCGGTAAAATAATTAAACATTGAAGCCACATGACATTTATAATCATATTTCATATATACGTGAGGAGGGTATCTGTTATTAGGGCAAACCTTGAGGGTGTTGGTGAAATTTACGTACCCATAAAATAATGAATAATACTCAGTATGTAGTGACAACGAGTTTGTCACTAGGTTGTCACTAAAATGTGTTGCTAACAATATTCAATGACAATTTTTTAGTGAGTTGTCACTAATTCTGTAATTAGTGACAGCTTAATACAAAAAGTTGTAGCTGAATTAATAACTTTAGCAACACACTTTAATTAGTGACACATTGTTGTCACTAGATGTCACTAAAACTCAGTTTTTTTGTAGTAACTATTGATCGATCTAGACATAACTGTGTTCAGACCATTACATTTACATGTGTTTACTTGAATTGATCTGCCGGCAATGATAAGGTAAAGCGGCACAGTGTTGTTTGATTGTTCGATGCCTTATATAGGCGCAAGTGACGTTTCGTGAACCATCAACCACTAAAACGATCGATTCGGCTCCTCTGACCTTCTAGTTTTCGTCGGCCAGCAGATCAAGTAGTGGAACCCTCTTCCTCTTCATCGTGTCCTTGTAAAACTGCGCATGAGAAAGAAAATTGGTCGTTGTTCATGATATATCGTCAATCAGACAAAAGTAAATAAACATAATGAGTAGTTAGAACATGTGCGAACATTAAGTCCCACATTGAAAAAATATAAAAATGGTTGGATCTTAATATGTAACTGCGTGACTTACCACTTACGAAGATTACCTTTTAAGTGGACTAGTAAAAGTGCAGCTGCCATATATGCACGTGATACCATAAAACTATCTTGTATCCTATAACAAACTCTTCTCTGTGTTCAAAATATTAAGCTCTTCTATGTGTCCACAATTATCAGTAGTATCCACTTCTCATATGAAATATCGATCGTTTAACAAATTGAACACATTTTGCTTTTTATCCACTCCCGATAGTGCCTTAAACCCCAGTAAAAAACTTAATCATGTCACACTCTTCTCTGTGTTCAAAATATCAAGCTCTTCTATGTGTCCACAATTATCTGTAATATCAAGCTCTTCTATGTGTCCACAATTAAGGCCCAAAATATTTTGTGAAACTGCAACATTGATTTCTCCCACTACATGGAGCTATATAAACTCGTGACCCAATCTTCTTTTTTGTTAGTTTGGAAAGCAGAACATAAGATGAAAAGATGATTTACATCAAGTTCGTATTTTTTGGGTGGTCGTCTTTTTCTCAGTGTGTTCGCATGACTAGACAAATGGTGATTGTCACGCCCGGATTTAATTTCAAAACATAAATAATACGTAATCCACGTGGAGGTCAACACCTTCCACAGTCAGAGTCAAATACATTGTGATAGTTAAATGAGAGTCGAAGGTCTAACGTATCCCAGAATATCATTACAAATGTCATTATGGTTTGATACAAGTATTTATAAGAATGAAATTTGAAACTCCATTGAAGGCTTTCAAAATATAGCATGCATGCACATCCACACGTCAACTCATGATCCTCCGTGCTGAGTACCTGAAAAATTTAAGAGTGAAAGCTCACTAGCCCAGTAGGAAAACGTCTATCGATTCTAAATAGAAATGAGATGCTTATGACGTGCAGACAAAGAGGCCAAACCATATGATAAGACCAATAGATTCCTAGGTAAGCACTAAATTTGTCACACGCCTCAAGGGTTGCCAATTTAGGTCAACGAGGAGGGAAATCATTTAATAAGATTAATAGAATCAGGTGAAAGGGCTATGAATGTCACAAAGATCGATAATCACCAATATAGAGCAAGTACCGCCCCGTTGTATCCAATTCGTACCCGACACGTCACATGTGTCCCCCAAACATTCATGTCATGCTTCCTATCCATTCATTATCCTCCGGGCATGCCATAAAGGCCCCGTGTCACTCCGGGCATGCCATATAGGCCCCGTGTCACTCCGGACATACCCTTTCGGGCCCCGTGTCATCATTATCACATTTCCATCATTATTTCATATTCATTAATGCCATATCGGTGCCCACGCATATTCTCATCTCAATCCGACGCTCAAAACTCCACTGAGATCGATTATCGCCAAACTAATGTTATTCGGTGTCAAACGCGTAACACGAACCTCGAGGAAACTTAAGAAATCATCAAAAATGTTAAATTATACTCATGACGCATATTTCAAGGTGTTTCAAGTCAAATTGGTATGGTTATAACATGTTCACATACAATGGAGGTAGTCACTCACTTTGTCCTTGGTACCAGTACCTGTCTAATAGGTATCAGTACCCCAGCGTGCAGAATATTTGATTTTTGATAGGTACCAATACCTGTCTAATAGGTACCAGTACCACAGCGTGCAGAACTTTTTGACAGATTCAGGGGTTTCGAGTGAGGCTCAGTTTGGATGATTTCAAGGACTTAAATGAGTATGTTAGGCTATAATTCACCGGTCCAACAACACATTAACTTAGTGGTTTATCAATTTGGTTGGTTTACAAGAATTACCCAAACTCAAAGATGATTAGAACATGATACAATGGGGTCTGTCCGAATTTCAAGCAAAATCAAAGGAGTGTAGCATGAGTTGGACTAACTATCAAACAAATTGGTTAAAGGTAACTTAGGAAAGCACCAAAACCATCATGGTTCAACATCAACAAGACTAGAAAACACCTCTCAAGGTAAGGTGATTGAACAAGAACAAAGGGGAAATGATCATGAACAAGAATATGAGTAACACACATACATACATCAAATTTACATAGAAGAACTGACAGTTGGTTCCCCTACCTCTTGCGATTGAGCTTGAAACCCACTCCAAATGCAAAACCCTAAGCCTTGCTCAAGATCTAAGAAAAGTTCTTCAAACCCCGAAGTGAAATGAGTATACCCACGCGTAGAGCACAAGATTTGGAGAAGCTTTTGTGAATGGGCTAAGTTTGGAGCTTGGGATTTGGCTTTATTTGGTGGAGAAAAAGAGCTTGAGAAGCTATGGAGGAGAGAGAGGGCCGACAGCTTTTGGGGAAGGAGGATTGTTTTTGTCTCTCTCTTTTCTCCACCACACACATATATACACACATCTCACCGCACACTTAAGTTAAATTACACCAAAAGCCCAAATGTGGCTTGTGTAAACCAATTGCACCCCAACTCCACATATTACATATATCTTCCCAACACTTAGTCACTTTTATCATTTCTCACAATTCCTCACATTACCTATGTTATTTACGAAAAATAAATATGATTTTACGGGCCTTTACAGTGATTGTTCATGTTATATCAAGTGAGTGACAATAGGGTGGCTTCATCTAAATTTTAGGTTAGAAAAAATGATTCCTCCAAAGGATAATGCATGCATTAAATCCATAACAACGAAATTTAAGCCAAATATTAAAAGCATTATTGCGAATCCTGGTTTACATGGGAGGAATTCACTAAAGAAAGGCATATATACAGCTGTTATTGGCTTTGCTTAAATTGAAACAACTCAGATTACCACATGATGAACTTTAAGCAACATGCTCAAATAAAGAAGGGTAATTTGAATATTATAACAGTACAATATACTTGCATAGCCCAATTCAGATTTTTATTGCCGGAAATGAAATAAAATACGCGACGTAATGCTGCAAATAAGATGATACACACTAAAGAATCACAATTAAAACATTTCGTGGTACAGTAAATTCAGATCATTTTTTTTGCTCGGCAAAACTTCAATTTCTTGTTCCTTGGGCTAATAAATAAAAAATTAATAAAAACTCTAGTATATTTCATCCTTAAATTAAGCAGGTATTTGGTCTTATTACGTGGGTAGCCTTTCTCTAAATTAAATTGTTAAAAGTTGTTAATTTGAAATTTTCAACAAAACGTCAACTTTATTTCTTTTTTTTGTCATTCGATATCCACTAGTGGGGGTTAGCGGGGAAGTTAGTTAGTTAATCTAGAGGGGGTCTAGAAGTTATCTATAACCCTAGCCAAATGCCTCTGCTGAGGCTTGAACCCTAGTCTCGCTTGTGAGAGTACCAGGAGATAACCGCTAGGCTACAAGCCCTTTGTCCCACTTTATTTCGTACTAGAGGCCGGGGCACACACAATGTGTGTGCAAGTAGAATTTTGGCAAAATGGAATATGCACAAAAGTTACCTGTTCATTTTTTGGTCATGTATGCAATATTGAATTATTTTTTTTACAAATAAACAACAATAGAGCTAAATATCACTCTAAATTAAACCCGCCACCCAATCTTCTTTTTGTTAGTTTGGAAAGCAGAACATAAGAAGAAAAGATGATTTACATCAAGTTCGTATTTTTTGGGTGGTCGTCTTTTTCTCAGTGTGTTCATACAGCATTTCTGCATGACTAGATAAATGGTGATTGTTCATGTTACATCGACAATAAGGTGGTTTTCCTCTAAATTTTAGGTAAGAAAAAATGATTCTCAAAAGGATAATGCATGCATTAAATCCATAACAACGAAATTTAAGCCAAATATTAAAAGCATTATTGCGAATCCTGATTTACATGGGAAGAATTCACTAAAGAAAGGCATATATACAACTGTTATTGGCTTTGCTTAAATTGAAACAACTCAGACTACCACATGATGAACTTTAAGCAACATGCTCAAATAAAGCAGGTGTTAATTTGAATATTAAAACAGTACAATATATATGCATAGCACAATTCAGATTTTTATTGCCGGAAATGAAATAAAATACGCAACGTAATATGAGAAACTAGAAATTTATTTTGCAGGTAATCTTTGAAAACAGATTACAAAGATTAACGGGATCCAAGTGAATAAGGCATCACAGCGCAAGAGAGACATTCCAACAAGGTTGGCACCCCTCTCCGCGACAACCATCTGCCAGCATTGACCCAAAAAAAGGATAACAAAAGGCTAACAAGAAGTCAACAAAAAAGGATGATTTTTGAACAAAATCATATGTACGGATAAATAGTTTCAAATTTCCAATATTACGAGTAATTAAATTTAGTAGTTTATGTTGCCTTAAAATGGAAGTACATGCAATTACCACGTGAGTGTCGGCATCAATTAATCATTGTACATTTTACGGAAAAAGAACAAAATCAAACAATAGCAATCATGGAGAAAATATTCCCCTTGTGGGCCAATCTACTGATTACAGTCCCTCCGTTTCAATTTGTTTATTCCCTTTTTGACTTTCTCGTGTCTCAAAATGTTTATCCGAATGAAAATCGGCTTAGAAATATTCCCTTAATGCCCTCCCTCTTATCATTGGAGAGAGTGCCCTCTCATCCAAAACAGTTTGAATCTTTTGAAACGTAATCATTTGGTTTCACTAATAAATTGAAATTTCAAGATTGGACAAATAAATTCGGACGGAGGGAGTATATAAAAAATAGCTTGGTGCAAGACATATTAGATATACAAACTTCATATGAATTTTTACAGAGGTGCATGTATTAACTATTTTGGCATATATAGTAAAGCAGGGCCATTAATTGTTTCGTGTTGGCCAAACAAAAATTAACCACCATAATTAATGAGTGTTTTTTCATGCTGAACTGTACTATTCTAAAGTCTATAAATTGTGACCTAATTTTCTGCATATGCTCCAAATAGTAGCAGTAGAGGAAAAAAAGATGAAGAAAGTGGGCTACAATCGATTTATGGATTGTCTTTTCCGCATGTTGGGTGGTTCTCTTTCACGCCTCAAATTCATCAAAACTTTTGCATCCCTGGGCAAGAGAGTGGATGTTGTTCGTGCTATATTGCCAAGTGATGAGTTGTTTCGGTTGTACTAAATTATCGTAATTTCTTGTTTGAATTTAGAGATTGCTTTATTCTCTAATGTTGGATTTTATGATTTGGCCTTGTTTTATGACATGTTATGAGTTCTAGTTGTGGTTCTCAGAAAATGTCATTCTATGTCTTTTGAATCTTGAATTGGTTATAAAAAGAAATTCTATGAGTATTTCATTATTGTGTTTTTCCTCTAACTTTTTCTCCTTCATATATATAAGACTTTTGAAAGATCAAAAATTGTGAAATCTGATTAGCATAAATATTTTTTCAGATCGAAATAATCATCCCATGTCAGTTGCAAAAAAATTTCATCTACGCTATTTATTCAACACTTTGAACAAAACAAAGTTTGAAATGAATGATATCAAAACACTTTGAAATGAACTGCATGCTCATTCCATGTCCATTGCTGGATGATGAAATTTCCATACTAAATATGAAAAGATGGCATATTATGAGAATTAGTTAGCATATTTTAAACTTTTGGAAAATGGGAAAACGTCACTTTAGATACCTAGTTATGGTGCATGTGTTGGTACTAAAGGAATACAAAATGAGCTTGTATGTTAAATAGACTAGGATGAGTGTGAGAGTGGTGTATGATGACAATTTTGAGGGATAAAAGGATGACATGTACATCAACAATTTTTATCAAGCGTGGCAACGACTATTAGGAGGGGCTTTGTAATTTTCGAAAAAGAAGGGTAAGTTATGCATTTGTTAGAAATGTAAGGGAGGCACATGAACCATATCTTCAACATATACTGGATCAGGATTGAATTTACCAGATATTGAATGGGTTTATCATAAGATCAAGAAAAATATTATGATGTACCTCATATTTTGTTGTGGACGGTATGAACTGCAGATATTGAATGGGTTTATCATGAGATCATGGAATGAGTTTATCCTAATATCATAGAAATTTAAACTCATAACATTTGGAAATAAGTCCATAACAAAATCAATATTGAATCCTGTAACATTTTTACAATAGTTCATTACGTCAAATCTTAATTGACATATACTCCGTCACGGAAAGGTGGTCCAATATTTCATTTTTGGATGTTCCAAAAAGAATATCCATTTTGAAAAAGATCACAAAAAGTAACGCAACATTACGATTTTGCCACTCCTTTTTTCCACCTTTAAAAAAGTCGAGATTCCATGAAGAAACATCGCATCACGGGACCAATTTGAGAAATTAGATTCCCAATAAGGGACTAGTTGTAAAATGGAATGGACATTTGAATGCTAGAACTAGAAGTGTTCTTCTTGATCTTATAAAAACTCTATTCAAACGCTATAAATTTGTACACAAACTACTTTTTCTATAATTATTGAATTAAGGATGAATTCCAGATGATGCGAATATTGTACGCATCCAATAAAGAATATGCATTGTGGTATTTTTCGAGGCAAAGAGGTGAACAGAGAATTAAAATGGAAATCCAGCAGCCGCAACTAGAAAAAGTCATATAGAAATCTTCACAGTAATGACAAAAAGTCCATGAAGATGCGTATATTGTATGTACAGTGAAATACAAAAAGTAAGATATTAGGATAATTAATTACCTGACAACTATGAATTCCCCCAAATTAACCCACAAGATACATATGAACCCATTGAGGTATAATAATATGCACAAACAGTGGCGGATGCAGGATTCGTTATACGGGGGACCGAAACACACGTACTCATAAATTAACAACAAAATATGATCCTCACTCATCACATACTTATGTACTCCAACAATCTTGAGAAAACCTTCCTTCATAATTATTTGTACAAACAAAATAAAAAATTTGGTACCAACAATGAGATAATTGGGAGGTGTGTGGGGACCCAGGCCACCGCATGCACCCCTCCATTCTACTCTTGTGCACAAAAATCTCGGTCTGTATGAGAATTAAAATTGAATATTGCCACAAGTTACATGTGAACTCATTTAATATCTCAATATGTACATCCTTGCATACATGGAAGTAAAATAAAATAAAAAAAAAAACTGGCAATGCACAAGTTACATGTGAACTCAATCAATGTCAGAACACATGTAAATCGTGGTTTACATGGTAACAATTGAATATTGCTGCAAGTTACATGTGAACTCATTTACTATGACAAGATATTTAAATCGTGGTTTTGTATTAATATTACAAATATGTCACACATTCAATATTGGTGAAGATTACCACAAGATGACCATTAATGCAAGATAATCATAAAAGATGGATGATAGAAACTTTTACGGGAAACTATCCAATGTATTGTGCACAATTGATGCAGCACATGCATTAGTTACGACTTACAATAAAATAACTAGGCAGCATAGTAATCTTGACATTATTTTCACGATACCACAATTTCAATTTGTTGATCTCCTAACCTCCTATATAAACCTCTCACCTAATTTTTTGTGTTCCCAATAAAGAACAGACAGCTACCATTTACAATGTTCATGAACAGTCCTCTCTCCTTTCTCAATTTCTTCATCAAATAATCCCTCGTGAGGAGAAAATGGTCATTGTTCATGTTACATCATTCGCAATCAAAAAGCATACGAATAATAGCATAAATTTACAGAGGGGAGAGAGAGAGAGAGAGGTGTGCTTCTTGTTGTGAGTGTTGCCAGACTAAGCAACAATGGGGTAATTTGAAATCTTACCTACTCCTGGATGCGCGCACGTAAAGCACTAGAAAGAGAAAGGTTGGACAACAAAGGGAAGGGAAGCAGGTCAATCAAGGAAGATGGAGTCAAGAAACAAATAATTGAAATTTTCATCCCCACCTTAGCCAAAGAGATTCCGTGTCCCGTCTTAATGACATTTTAGTGCATGGAGTGAGCTCATTAAATTTCACTAACTAATTAAATAGTTAAAATTTGAAATTACAGGCAATCTTTGTTAAGATTTTTAGGATGTAGTAAAGAGGAAATCCAACTTTGGTTAGGCCATTGATGATGTTCTAAGGGTTTGTACGTCTTTGTTACTTCTTGTTACTTGCATGCATGCTTGGAATGCACAATTCATGTAGCACATTGATTAGTTACGGCTTATCGGTTAGGCACAATAAAAATAACTAGGCAACATATACTTGACATTTTTTATCGATACCATGGCTTCAATTTGTTGATATCCTAACCGCCTATGTAAACCAGACACCTAATTTTTCCTGTTCTCGATCGATAAAGAACATAAAACTATCGTTTACAATTGATTCACGAACAATCTTCAATCTTTTGTGTGGACAGTGTTCGCGCTTGTTTGTGTGGGTGGCGTAGTATTGAGAAGTCTATGGCGAATGTCCGGATTATGGAGCATTGGAGAGTTCCTCCATCTGTGTTTCGTTGTGTGTAAATATAGTTAGTTTCTCGTTCTTTTCTGCCCATTTGGGACAGCGTGATTGTTGGTTCTGAGTTCAAGGGTATACCCCTGCTCTTTTCTCCCTTTTGGCGGTTAATACATCTTAACTTTCCAAAAAAAATATCTTCAATCTTTTTTCAACTTCTTCATTAAAATAACACCAACTGAGGAGAAAAAGGTTGTTCATGTTATATCACCAACTGAGAAAGTATTTTAACTTATGAGTTTCTTATTCCACTATAGTATACATCATAACTAATAATGTTGAAAAATTATGTTGAAGCAACACAATCAAATGACTCAGGCCATTAGCTACGTTTGATTACAGTAACTGGCCAACAAAGCATACAAATATATTTAAACGAGGAATGTACGTAATAGTTAATGACGGTCTAATTGGGTTTCCAATTACTATTACCCATCAGGCCCCTATTTATTGAAATTTTAAAAGACTATTCGTGCGCTTGTTCACAGAGAAACTGAAGATGGCTTGTGTCAGTTTCATGAATTTCTTGGATCCATAATGTTTATCCCTATTCTCATCAACTTGTTTGTGAAGGGGTGTCCTTTTTAATGTGGTGGTTTGTGTTGGTGTTTCAATCCTTTTAGTGTAGCTTTTCCGTGTTTTAGTGTTTTCGGTGTTCTGCTATTTTCCGGTTGGCTTCTCGTCGACTTGGGTTGGGTTGATCCATGGTTAGAAATACTGGTCATTACGTAACGATTTTTGGCTTTTCTGATACTGTTACACCCCAGTCTACTCCTAAGAGCAAAATTATTTTGAAAGTGGATAAAAAAATCGGGACAGAGGGAGCAACAAACAGTGACCCCAGTCGACTGTTACACCCCAGTCGACTTGGGTTCGTCGCCATAGTAACTTTTTGTTGCAGTGACCCCCTTTTTCCACCATCACTTTCGTGGGCCTAATTGAGTATTAATTGTCAATCTTAACCATTCATCTTGTAGGGCCTGCAAAATACTACTACATCCTTGTAAAAAATCAGTAAAATCGGACATCGATAGATATATAAATTTTGAATTTTGTTTGGTAAAATGGACGGTCATGGAATTCAAAGTTAAACTGTTCTTGACCGTCCATTTCGGGAAACGAAATTCAAAATTTTATATATCTATCGATGTCCGATCAATGTGATTATTTGAATGAATGCACTACTCTTGGAGTCCTACAAGATAAACGGTTCAGATCTAAACAATAAACTCATTGTGGGACCGACATATGGCGGTGGTGGAAAAGGGTGGTTTTACACTGGCATTGTAAATAATATTTTCTCTTTTTTCTAAAGGATTGTCTTGTATGAAAGTTTTCCATCTTCAGTCTACATTTCAAATTCTTCTCGTCGAGTTAAATGGTTAGTATTAAAAATAGTTACAACAAAAAACTAAATAAATACCGAAAAAATATACCATACGCAGCAATAGGTACTATAGTTGCTTGATAAGTCGATAATTTTGACAGGTAGGATCCATTAAAATTACACCAAGAGCAAATGAAATAATTAATGAGTATTTAATTTTTGTGACGTTGTGATTTAGGAGTAACTTTTCCCCCAAGGCTTCTCCGCCTATATAAATCCTGGCTAAAGCATTGTAGCATGTACTGTTAGCCAAAGGTTTCTATAGAACCTTATTGATTTGGATGATAACAAATATATTTTTATTAAAGAAGAAATATAATTTATATTGTAATATGTGGTACTCATTTGAATAAATATTTATTTGTAGGATTTGAATGAGATACACAAACAAATTAGTCTACATCAAATCCTATCTCCAATAGCCAAGATTTAAATTAGAAGGAGGAAGATTAAGGACAAATCTTCTCCTAGCTTTTAATTGGCTTCAAGAACTCTTAAGGAAAGTGAATATAATCAAGGAGGAAGATGGGAGATCAAATTATGGGTCCAACGGCTATTTGCTCAAGTAGGTGGAAATTGATTTCCTAATGAAATAGGAAGCAATTCAAAATTGATAGAAAGTTCAAGGGATATTGGCATAGTCAAAATCATTTACTGCCTTAATTATAAGGCAATTGGTCTAACGGCTAATGGAGAAAATCATTTACTGCCGTAATTCCGAAATGAATGTCAGACATGGTTTCAAATCAAAGGCATATTGGATCATCTTCCTAATTTGGAGTGGGACTCCTAACGTACATATATATGCTGATGCTTATAAATGAAGGAAGATTGAAGGTGCAAGTGCAGAGAACTCAAGCCCAAGGAAAAAAATACATGCGCCACCTTTGTTATTCAATTTTATTCTTACATCTTGAATATCTTACACTAGCTTGAGTGTTGTCTTTGAATCTTATTGTAAAAGGGATTGTACACCCTTGTTAATACTCTTCCGAGAGTTTATTTTTTTGAGTGATTTTTGTGTGAAAAAAATTACTCGGGTAGGTGTGACTAGCACCAAAGTGAAAACTAGTTGGGTTAGGTGTAACTAACACAGGAGTCAAAAATAGTTGGAGCGATTGGCGATATTGCTCGTTGTAAAGGTTTCTCTAGCACCCGTGAAGCTAGAAAGTGTTACTATTGGAGATAGTGCAGCAAATCCCGAGTTGGACCCTTGGGGAGTGGACTAGGCCGTGAAGTTGCGGACCGAACCACGATAAATCTATGTGTTTGATTTCTCTCTTCCCTTTACCCTATATTTTTTGTCATGTATTATTGCATGCGTGCTTGAATGATTTAAATTTATAATTGGGTGTTGCGATTAGTTTTTTTAATTCCGCATTTTTATTTGAGATACACAATTCACCCCCTCTTGTGTTGCTATCTGGGCCAACAATTGGTATCAGAGCTACGGCTCTAGTAATTTTTTTTTACTTAATCGTCTGAGGGTAAGATCCATGGCAACCCCTTTTGGCACTTTCCTTCCCGAAGGCCAATCGATCAATAGACCTCCTTTGTTTAGCGGGTCTAACTATAATTATTGGAAGGCTAGGATGCGTATCTATATTCAAGCATCAAATTATGAGTTGTGGAAAATTATTGTTGATGGGTCGTATTGTCCTACTAAAACTTTGAATAAGGTTGTAGTTCCTAAGGAGGAAAATGAATGGGATGAAAATGATTTGATAGGGATTCAATTGAACGCCAAAGCCATGAACTTGTTATATTGTGCACTTGACCCCGCTGAATTTAATCGAATTTCTGCATGTGATTCTGCTAAATAGATTTGGGATAAGTTAGAAGTCACGCATGAAAGAACTAGTCAAGTGAAGGAATCGAAAATCAATATGCTTGTGCATAAATATGAGTTGTTTAAAATGATGTCTGGTGAATCTATTTCTAGCATGTTTACTCGTTTTACTGATATTGTTAATGGCTTAAAATCACTTGGAAAAATTTACACTAACGTTGATCTTGTGAGAAAGATTCTTAGGTCTTTACCAAAGAAATGGGAGCCAAAGGTGACTGCGATTATTGAAGCTAAAGAAGACCTCACCAAGTACAACTTGGATGAACTTTTGGGCTCATTGATGACTTATGAGTTAACAATGAACTTGGGATAGGATGGCAGTAAAAAGAAAAAGGATATTGCGCTAAAAGTTTCCACTTCTAGTACATCAAGTGAAAGCGAAAGTGATTCTGAATCAAGTAGCGATGAAGATCTAGCGGCAATCACAAGAAAGTTCAAAAAGTTTGTGAAAAGAAAAATGAGAAGGGAAAAAAGAACCTCAAAAAAGGATGGTTCCAAAGGAGAGAATTGCAAGAAAAGCAATATCATATGCTATGGGTGCAAGAGGCCGGGCCATTTGAAATTATTTACTGCCGTAATTCCGAAATGAATGTCAGACATGGTTTCAAATCAAAGGCATATTGGATCATCTTCCTAATTTTGAGTGGGACTCCTAACGTACATATGCTGATGCTTATAAATGAAGGAAGATTGAAGGTGCAAGTGCAGAGAACTCAAGCCCAAGGAAACAAATACATGTGCCACCTTTGTTATTCAACTCGAAGCTTCATCTTGAATTTATTCACGAGTTTGACTGTTCTATTTGAACCATCGATCATTGTAAAAGGGGTTGCCATGGATCTTACCCTAAGACGATTAAGTAAAAAAATAAATACTAGAGCCGTAGCTCTTATACCAATTGTTGGCCCAGATAGCAACACAAGAGGGGGTGAATTGTGTATCTCAAATAAAAATGCGGAATTAAAAAAACTAATCGCAACACCCAATTATACATTTAAATCATTGAAGCACGCATGCAATAATATATGACAAAAAATAAAGGGTAAAGGGAAGAGAGAAATCAAACATAGAGATTTATCATGGTTCGGTCCGCAACTTCACGGCCTAGTCCACTCCCCAAGTGTCCAACTCGGGATTTGCTGCACTATCTGTTGTAAAATGCACGCTATGAACGCGATAAAGTAATGAGAAAACAAGCCAAATCAACAAGCAATCACACGACACAGAGATTTACGTGGTTCCCCCAAGATTGAGGTACGTCCACGAGCGAGGAGAGAGAGAGTTCACTAACAAAGGTGAAGAAGAGATACAAAGAGCCGGCTATGTTCCGTAACTCTAGAGAGGCCAAGAAAATCAGAAGTTGCTCAAAGGATACAAAACCCTAAAGGTCCTG
>JAXBDA010002917.1:0-38496 GCA_036023075.1 Gaultheria prostrata | reverse complement strand
CCCCCCTATATTGAAAAATCTCTATTTCCTAATCTTATACTTCACTCTCATAATCTTCTCACACCTAAAATCTCCAAACAAAATTGAAAATAAATAATCATGATATTTTAAATTAATGCACCACAAAAAAATGGTAGATTAATGCATCACAAAAAATTGGTAGATTAATGCACCATATACCCCAAAACACCCTTTTACATCCTGAAATTCAAATAAACTCCAAAATACTCTCTCTCTCCAAATCTTTTCTTATTTATCTCAATCTCTCTCTCCTATTTTTAAATCTTCTTCTTTCCTAATTGTTTACCATGATTTAATCCTTTGTGGATTTACCATGTTTACAATGTGAAATCACCGAAGTGGTAAAATAATAAACTACATTTACTGTATCAAATCACCCAATATGGTAATGAATAAATCATATTCAATGTATGAAATAACTCTACTTATTTTTCATAATCTATTTTTTAAAAGACATGTGAATATGGTTTATTGAGTTACCATTTTTTCCGTCAAAGCCAACCTTCCATTTTCAAAGGACATGGGAACATGGTTTATTAATTTTCTATTTTTACTGTATCAAATCTCTAAATATGGTGAATCAATAAACCATGATCATTATATGAAAAAAAATCCACTTTCCATTTTTTAAAGACATAGGAACTAGCCCATCTTCACTGCATCAATAAACCATTTAAATGACATGTGAACATGGTTTATTGATTTCTCAATAAAATCCATTTCATGGAATATTTAGGAGTATCGGCTGTGTAATTCACGCCAATATGATGTACAAATGTACCATAAGTTTCAGGAATGTTTCTGCAAAAATTCATAAAATTTACATAAAAAAACCATGACTCCTGTGTAAAAAATCATGAGCAACCAAAATTGTTGCACATGTTGAAAATCAAAACTTATAAGGTTCATTTGATTAATATCCACAAACCCACAAATCTTCGATCAAAACCCACAAATCTTTGAATATAATCTATAACTCAACAAAACCAAGAACGGAAAACACAAATTGCTCAAACCTGTAAAACAAAAAAAATAAATAACTGTGGGTCTTCGAGAATGATTTTGGAGCATCAACACTGTTAAGCTCTTTGAGATTTGATCGTGCGGCGAGCCAGAGGTGAATGTTGACCGCCAGATTTGAGCTGGATTGCTGGAGAGGGGAGAGAGAGTGGATTTGAAAGACAAGAGAAAAAGAAGGGCTATTTTAGAAGATGACCGGGCAGAGAGAGAAAAAGGTATAAGGTATAAGATGAAGACCTAAATAACTAATCCCATTAATTATGGGAATTGGAAATGTGTATATAGGAAATGATATAAACGGCTATCTCCACAAATTCAGGATGGAACAATAGCTACAGTCAACATGGCAAAAACACTAACTCATTGATCAAAAATGAAATGATATACACGGCTATCAATATAATTTATTTATTAAATGGTGTTAGGGAGAGTTAATAAGGCCACAATGGTCCGATTATCCATTTACAGGATGAAATCATAACTATTCAAATCTTATAGAATGAAATCCTAAAAATAATTTTGATACAGGATGAGGAATTAAAATTCTCTTGTTCATAATGGCAAACTTTTTACATTGAGGGCTAAATACTGCCCTCAATTTGTGGCCTTCAACCGAGTCCGATTTTGTTCAGCGATTTAAAAATGGATGAACATTACCTTCCTTTCTATTGGTTGGATCCACACATGAATCTACCTGCCTTTACCCTTAGGGCTCGTTTGGATGCCATTTATGGGAGGGGGATGAAGCAATCAGGGGGATAAGGGGGTGATTTGATGTTTAGCCCATGCTTTGGATGCAAAAACCACACCCCGACTAAATAGCCGCCGGCTAAATAATCAGGGGGAAGCCTGACTAAATAACGGGGGATGAGGGGGTCGAATTACTTGGGTACCCCAGATCAAACAACAAATAGAGATCAAAATTTTCAGATCTAGAAATTTTGGAAAATACAAACAATCAAGGGAAAAAAACGTATCTGGGTGAGGGATTTGCCAGACCATTGCCGTTGTTTTCGTTCTCGTCGGACCATCGCCGTCGTTTTCATCAGACTTCGACCAGTCGTTTGGTTTCTGGTGCGTTCAGGAAGAAGAAGAAGAAGAAAGAAAGAAGATAGAGATACAGATCGTGGTGGGTTTTTAAGGCTAAAAATTACACGTGACCCCACTCTATTTGAATTGGCAATTCCCTTATGCCCTAAAACTATGATCCAATATGATAAAAAAAAAAAAACTAGTAGGTATAATAAAACTAATTTTCGTTTATTAGAAACAAAAATATATATATATATACTTTTAATATTTAATATCCTTAATTTATATTTTAAAAAATTAATTAAAATGAAGTATTATAACTTAATTGTTGACATATAAAAAGTAATTAATTTTGTATTTATATAATTATTTAAAATGTATAATCTAATATGGGCATTCACAAGGGCATAAATATCATTTGAAAGATTTTTACATTATCTACCCTCCTTATCCTCCCTTTTTAATCCTTCATCCAAATTTCAAACCATCGACTATTTAATCCTCCATTCTTATATGTCACATCAGTGTGGGGTCACCCTTCTTATTTAATCCCCCTACTATTTAGTCCCCTACTATTTAATCCCTCCAAAACTAATACGCCATCCAAACGGGCCGTTATCTAGTGCTTCTAAACCATAGCCAGCTGCATACATAACACTAAAGAAGAGTAATAGTAATCTACTGATTTACTGGGGTTGTTTTCAGCTCTAATCTGACATTTTTACTGCTTCATAGTTCATTCAGCGTGTTTACATTGAATTTTTTTTAAAGGTAATACATACTTTTTCATTTAGTCGATTTCTAGCCGATTTGAACCCAAACATTCAAAAAATGATCAAAATTTGTCAAGAAGGGTAGTTATAATTATTTTTATTTTTATTTTTTACATAAAATTGATTTTTTAGGCAATTGAGTAGTTATTATGGCAAATTTAACTTACCTCCTCTCAGGTTTCTAACAACAACAAATACCTCCCCTCATGTTTCTAAAATTACACTGACCTCCCCTTCAATCTTGTCCGCTAACTTCTGTTAACGAAAAATATTAATTTACTTTTTTACCCCTTCATTTACAACAATAATAATAGATACCTCCCCTAAAAAATAGTTTTTTATTTTTTTATTTCAACTTTTGATTTTTTTTCCTTTCACTAACAAACCAAAGAAAATTAATTAAACATTGAAGTAATAACTGTTATAGTAGGTAAACCCAACTCCTATATAGAGACACGTGATTTATTTTGGTGAGAAGAAATTGATATTTTTAACAATTTGACGTATTTAATAACTTAAACAACAAATTAAGACATTCATCTCAGTGCAAAGTAAAAAATATACACGATAATATTTTTATTTTTATCTAAAATGTGTTGCTCCCTTGTCTTAGACATCATGATACCCATTACTTCTTTTTATTTTCTTAAGCAACAAAGTTGCGCACTAGAGTTAGTTTAAAGCCATGTATTTGAAATAAAAAAATAATCAGCATTAGTTTGGTGTAAAAATACACGGAATAGGATTCCGGCATAAAATTACCTTAATTTAAAGCCATATTTGAATTTTTTTTGTTATTATTTGCCAAAAAAACTTGAAGTATCGTAGAAAGGGAAAGGGACTCTAAATTCCTTGTGTCAATGCCTACACATGTATGTGACTTACGAAAAAAATGTAATTTTTTTTTGAAGCTTCACAAATAAAAAAATATTTGTACATGCATATTTTAAAACAAATGTATAAATGTATTTAATTTTAAAACCAAATGTATATATATGTATAAAACTCTTTTAAAAAATCGTGATTAGAGACATTAATGTCTTTCCAATTGAGTTGGGAAGGACATTCATGTCATCTTATCATTCGACAGGGGTAAAATAGGTAACAAAATAGGTTTAGTTGATGATGTCAACAATTTCCGTCATTTGGTAACGGGCACCTAAGGGCATGGGAGAATCTGCAACTGACAACTAAAGGAGAGGGGAGGTATCTGCAATTTTTGAGACATGAGGGGAGGTATCTGTTGTCGAAAACCTCATGGAGGTCAGTGAAATTTACCCTAGTATTATCTTCATAATTGAAATTCTCTACGACCCTACTTCTATTACCATGAGATTCTATGAAGATGCACTCTATATTGTAAACTATCCAAACGAGTCCTTGAATTAGGTTAAAACCATGCATACACAATAAATAAATGGAAAAGCACTTGAAAGATATCTAACCTGCAAACAAACCCCAAGTACACAGGTCTGTGATTTTATTTGAATGGAGCTAAAACTTCAACGAAAGTATACTCATGCTTTGTTTTCTTTTCTTTTAAATGTGAAGTGACAATCACTTGAAACAAATGAGAGCAAAGACTACAACAAGGTGCCCGGATATAATAGCAGAAGAGTTTCAGAACTGTAACAGCCTTGCTAGAAACCTCTCTAGACTCTTCAAAAATAGCAGACTTATTTGGCCAAAAATCGCCTTCTATTCACTAGATAAGTACTTCATTCATACTTCACTGTCGGTGCGAGGATATAATTGGACCAGGCATAGCCAGCAGTATCCAAGTCGAGAAGTGATTCTAGGATTGAATAGAGGGAGATAATTGAAAGGTAAAATGGAAAGAAACAGATGAGACTGCATACGAAGGAGTTGCAGCAGTATCGAGGAACTTTTCATCTTTGTGCATCGAGCCTTCGCACACATCTTCACCCAAGTCCCTTGCTATCATTAAAAGACGCGAAATAAGTATAGGCATAACCAGGTAAAGGATTTCAAGAACATGATATCTGGAAAATCTTCTACAGACAAATCATTATGTGCCTGGGTGTTCTCCTTGTGCAAGGATGAAAATGAAGAGGAAACATGCATAAGTTCATACACAGAGACAAACATACAGACCAGCATATCATCAATATGAGAGCACATCCAACCAACTGAGAAACATGCATACATATAAACGGCCGAGCAAAAAAATATATGCATACATATAAACGATGAATTAAAGAATCTGTGACCCACCTCTAGTTTATAGTCATGTCTTGCTGCTACAATCTTGAGGATCATCTGTTTTCTGACTGGTGTTGTTTTCAGTATCAGCGCATGGCGTAAGAGGAGGGAAAGAAGGCACAGCTTGAAAAATGAACTTACGGCCAATTCTCAAGCCAACTGAAGTGCTAGAACCAAGCTCTTTCAAGCTACTACGTGGAGGAGAAACACGCTTTTTATTGGGGGAGCTAACTTTCACTGCTCTGAGTGGGGTAGAATCGTCCTTCAGTATGTCAGGCATATCATCTTCCAGAACATCATGAAGCTTCTCATCAGAATCAACTGCCCGGTTAAGGAGGGTCCCTCTAAATTGAGCAACAGGGGTGGTTGGTGTGGTCCGCCAACTCCGGGAATTCACTAACGATGGAAGATTGGGCAATGTACTAAGATCACATGAATTGAGAAGTCCATCATATCTCAATGAGAATTCATCTACTGCCTCTACATTGCTATAATCCAATTCCTGATGAGAAGATATGTCTTCAATTTTTTTCCTATCTTTCAATAACAGATCATGACTATGAGAAACCGGTGACTTTCCATAGGGTGGCAAGAAAGTAAGATTGGATTCAGGTGACGGGAGGCATCTTCTCGCAGAGAACTGGGATTTTGACGCATCCTTTCGATGGCTAGATGGTTAAAATGGGAATAATGTTAACTTGGTTTAGGAGAAACAAAACAATTCAAGGCAACAGATTAAGAGCAATCTTACTCAGAGAACGGGAATGATGGTGTCAGAGGTGTCAAGTTGTGAGGATTGCACAGCTCAGTCTGCAAAAAACCATCTTGGCTTGCAATCATTTCCAGCTTCTCCTCAAATGAGCTTTCGAGTCTCAGCACATCCTCAGTCATGCCATAATCTGGAAAGGAAAATTTATCAGAAACAATTTGACAGAATCCTTCTGATTAAAAGGGAAATGTGAGTGCTAAGAATAAAAGGACCACAGAAAACAGCCTAAAGAGATGACCGAATCAACTGAGGGCAAAAGATAATGCTACAAAAAGGTCTAAAAAGGCGGCCTGAAATATTCCAAGTCCAAAGAATCTACAAAATCCCAATACAGTCCAAAGAGGCAAAAACCCTCGACATAGTTCAACTAAACAAAGTGGAAGGGAAAAAAACTTAATTATGTGCACTGGATCCTCCAGCCCCTCGAAAGTTTTCCTATTTCTTTCCCTCCAAAGAAGCCATATCAACACAAAGGACCAACTTCCATGTCTTCCTACTCTTCCAAACTACTGCCCCCCTGATGAACTGCACACCTGAAGTTGACTTTGGGAATGAATACCCAATCCATGCACAAGAAAGAGGGACCAACCCCACAAAATCCTTTACCACCTTGTCAAAAATAAGCACGTTCACACATCAACACCAATTTACGTACACTACCCAATTGTCGATGGTAGGATCTTTCCAAGCATTGTGCTCCAAGAAAGGAAGGTGACTTTGAAAGGAACCTCCACTGACCAAATGCCCTCCCAATCGAAACATATTTACATATATGTAACAATAATAACAAAAACCCATTTGGAAATTATTCTGTTTACAGTATCTAATCTTGAAAAAAATCCTCTTCATCTAGCTCAAAAAGTTGATTGCCATCTCTGGGAACATCCCAGAGAAAAAAGACTAGCACTACAGACGATCATAGTGAGAGTTGTCCAGATGATAAACAAAATGAAAATACCAAGAGTTTTCCCAACTCTCACCATTATACCCACATTTTCTGATAACTCCCCAATTGCATATACCCTGTATCAAACCCGTCAAATCTCAAGTGCAACGTCCTCAGCACTGATGTAAAACCATAGGCCCACTCCACAGCCAAGCCTTAAAAACATTAGTTCATTAAGAATTTATAAGTTCAAGAGGTTGACATATCAAAGATCTCTTAGTTTAACATGTAGAAGAAATCACGGACGACAAACAATATTACATTACACAACATATCTATAATGGCATGAGAGATGATTTGTGTGAAATATTACCTCCCTTTCTTCCATACACATTTTTACATCCTTCACACCGGCATCCAATAGAGCATCCAACATTAGACTTTGAGATGGGCAAAAAAACAGGCCAGCAATAATAAGTGCAAGAGTAGAAACAGTGAGCCACAGATTAAGCAAAGTAGAGGGAAAAAAAAAAAAAACCTGATAGCACTCGCAGTATTTTTTCAAACACATTGACTTTTTGCAATTGCAACCTCTTTTGTGCCTTGCTGAGGACGGTGTCGAAGCATTCCCATCTTCCTGCAGAAAGTTCATAATACAATCATTGCCACAAGCCCGTAACAGAGACTTGTAAAATGCTATATTGTGAGAGTTCAGTACCACATTGATATTTGCAGGAGACTCGGTCATACGTTGTACAACCTTTGGAGCAAATGCAAGTGGATTCCGGGATTCAATCTGTTGTCGAGTCTCAAGAACTGTATCTTCATATTCAGGTCTATTAAAGCACCCTTGGCAAGCACAAGGTTCAGCGCAATAAATTCCAGCAGCAAAACAGTCACAGTAACTGCAACAAGACAAGTTACATTGGCTCGTAAAAGCTGTGTAGGGCCTCAGTAAACAGTAGTTGAAGCCACTTACAGTTTCAAGCATTTAGTCTTCTTACAATTGCAGCGCTTGCAACCATCACCATCATTGGCAGCCAATTCCTTCTTCCTAAAGAACTCAAGAAAACTTGTTGATCCATTAAATGAAACATTGCAAAATGCCGAAAGATGAAATTATAAGAAGAAACATGTAGGCTTGCCTTCTCTTTTTGGTACTTGATGGGTTTAATTCCTGAACAGCATCAGCTTGTTCAGAGATGGACTTTCTTTTGTCACGTGAGTTCGTCTGATATTCGCATGGATTCAACAATACAGGAACATAAAAAGATTTCACAATGTCGGAAGACAGAGAAGCAAGAGAGCCTGTTGTTACTGAGGACTCATTTTGATGACTACCATCTTCACTGCTTGCTGAAGCTTTCTCTCTCACATTGGATAAACCTAAGCTCTTTGTTGCGATTTCTGGTTGACGACAGCTTGGCATAGATACTAATTTCCTCCCTTCTATGTTCAGGTAACCTTTCTCAGATGATTTTATGCTTCCAGTAGCAGCACTACCATATGGTGTGGCATTAATGATACTGTTTAAGTGTAAGCCAATACCTAATGGCCTGGGAACTGTTGAGCTGGAATATCCATTATTTCTAGGAGAACTAAATGGAATTGTTGGTTGGTTCGGGCCAATAAGCTGCCTGCCGCCAGAATTTGCTCTTACTTCTTGACAAGAAGTTTCAAGAACCTCGGAGTCTCCAGGATTAGCAGGTAAATTTGAATTAGATCCAATATTTGATGGACTCCAAACACTAGGGCTGTTCACCGTAGTATACAGTGGGGCCTCTCCAAACCGAAGACGGCGTCTATGCATGCCACAATGCTGTTGACCCTACATCAACAATCGCAATTATGCTAAAGCAGAAAGCTGATTAGAAGTTATACACTTATACTATGTAAGAAATTGTCAATTTAATTAATTCAATCTCTTAACACCAAAGCAAACCTTATCATTAGCAAACGAGAATGATATGGTCAGCTTCATTAATTTGCTGGTTATCTTGCATTCTTACTGAATGGGGTCGTACAATTTTTTGGCCTTACAACCAACATAAACTCAGTGTCATCTGGCAAACATGTTTTTAGGAGCCACAACTTTGGTTAGGAATTAGATACAACTACAATATTAGAAACGTTATAAAAGAAAGGGACATGCTTAGAAACAAGTAACAAATTGGTGCTTAACCCCTACTCCAGTTGATACAACGACTTACAAATTGGTCCATAATCTAGAATTGCTACACCACAACCATGACCCTTACTGCAGTTGATACCACGACTTAAAACCATGATCGGCATATTGTTCTTCATTTGTTGAACTGGTCAAAAAAATTCCATTAACAATCCTGATTCCATTAGGAGTCCAAGCAACATTTCTTTTCTCCTCCTACTATTAGAAGATCTGATCCATTAAATATTTGTAAGTCACAGAAAACATAAACCACTAGTTTCAAACCAAATCATCAAATAAGAAGATTCTTTTCCATCTGGTAACACGAGATCTTAGATAAGTTTGCAGAAACTAGACAAATATAAATTTAGTTGTACCTCGGGATTGAGCAGGATCATGTTCTCAGCAGGTTTGTTTAAGGCTTCTCTAGTGCTCTCGCTGCAATCTTCATTTTCTTGAGTGAACTGCGAAGGTTCTGCCATATACTGAGGCGCATAATGCAATACCTCCTCATGTGCAG
This sequence comes from Gaultheria prostrata, assembly GCA_036023075.1. Taxonomy (NCBI): domain Eukaryota; kingdom Viridiplantae; phylum Streptophyta; class Magnoliopsida; order Ericales; family Ericaceae; genus Gaultheria; species Gaultheria prostrata. Next base: position 29,085 of record JAXBDA010002917.1, on the reverse strand, counting down.
CCCCTGCATGCTGGAACTTAAAGCATGTGATCCTTAGTAACACAGGCGTATACAAGTGCATATTAATGTAACTGAACATGCATTTTAAATCTGCCAGAACTCAATTGTAGTATTACTTTCGACCAACAGTTACCTGAGAGATTGAGGGTCCACGAGGGGGATACTGCAAATCAGATACATCTTTTTGGCATACAACAGAAGGCATTTCACAGACTCCCTGCTTATAAGTTTCAACGGGATTCTCCTCAAACGATGGCTTTCCTTGAAGTTCCTGAGTAGTTTGCTCCCATGCAGCTTGAAAACCACCCAACGCCTTCTCTGTGTCTTTCCCTGTATCCTTGTTGTGGTCAAGTTTTTGTACCAAGCCATGCAAATCAGTAGAATCAGCCAACAAATGGGGCATACCTTCTGATTGCATCAAACTTAAACTGGCTGACTGAGGAGAGTCTGTACTGTCCACCTTCAAAGGATCCGCCAAGTCTTCATCAATACCTCCTGAGGGACTAGAGGCCATGCTATCACATTCTTTCTTAGTGCAGGGGACAAATGCACGACTCCCTTGCATTTTGGGCATCTGATATTTGTCTGGAAATACATCAATTTTCTTGGCTCTAGCGCCCTGTTGAGATAATTCTGCAGCAGGTAGTTGAGGGCATTGAGGCCTGAGAAAGACAAACATTTTCACATGGTATAACTTCTGCATCGTAATCTGTGGTCTTCAATCAGTAAAATTTGATTGAAGAACAAAATCAAGGCCATCAAACCTTTCGAGAAAATTTGTTTCTCGTGTATTAAGACCGGGTGATGCAAATACAGGAGGAGGAGAATCAAATCCTAGTATCTCAGGTGCCGCATGGGGGTCAGATTGTTTATGTCACTAAATATACCAGCGTCCTGACAAACATCGTTCATTCCAAACTACTCAATGCTTGGTCACCGAATAACTTATGTGATGAGTTACAAACATAGTTACAATTTTAAAAATCTAAGAAAGGAATCTTCCCAATTGAGCGGCACAATAAATGCTTCAATGAAGGATACTAAACACTACTAGCTCAGTTTGGTTGTCTGGAAATGACAAATAAATAGACATAAATAACTCCAATTTCTTACTGTATGAATCCAAGCAAACAACTGTAGTCAAGTCAACCTCCTAAAGTTTAGGCATTAGGCTAAAAGTATGCTAAAAAAATAATAAGCAAAATATGTCACGAACATGTGTGAAGTTTCTAATATGTAAAGACTTTCATAAGTTTCTATACATTTGATCTTTAGTTGTCAATGTCTCGGTGCTTTCACTTTCTTGACTTATTCCTGACTCGAAGTGAAGCTAAATCTCTACTCAGTAGCATATAGAAACTCCAACGAAATTCCAATGTACAACATGCAAGGCTAAGTATGGTCCAATAAATAATAAGCAAAATGTATATCACGAACATGTGTGAAGTTTCTAAATGTTTAATCTGTAGTTGTCAATGTCTCAGTGCTTTCTCTTTCTCGACTTATTCCCTGCCTGAAGTGACGCTAAATCTCAACTCATTAGCATATAGAAACTCCAACAAAATTCCAATGTACAACTTGAACACAACTCTCAATTTGAAGACTTTCAGGACAGTAAGAATGCCCATTAGGAGACACTAACAAAACCTAAATACCTAATGAATCCAACTTTTCACAAAAGACCTTCTATTCCTAACACGAGTCCAAAATGACAAGCTGAATTTAACTACAATCCTAAATAAGGGCACGTGAATACCTATTTACTCAGCTATCCGAGCCTTCCTTTGAATCATCTCCTACAATAAACAAGAAAAACCTGGAAACCCTGACCGAATTTCCTAAACAAAGTCCAAAAACCCAGACCCCAGTCAACAAGTTGATAAAAAGCTAAACGGGGTCGAATAACGAATTGCATGCGATAAGCGAGCCCTCTTTGAATCACTCCTACATTCAACAAGATATACCCTCAAAACCCTAGTCTCATTTCCCAACCAAAGTCCAAAATCCCAAACCCCCAATCCACAAATTGATAAAGCTAAAAGGTGACGAAAACCCATTAACATAAGTTAAGTGAGCCCGCTTTGAATCACTCATAAATTCAAACAAGAAAAAAACTCAAAACCCTAAATCTCATTTCCCAACCAAATTCCGAAATCCCAAACCCAATCATCAATAAGATAAAAGCTAAAACTGAAAGAGATGCACCACCGTAACATAAAAGTATGCTTGTATAAAAATATACATACATATATGTGTATATACCCATAGATTGGCTACCAGTACACATAATCAAGGAAGAGAAAAATTGAAGCAGATGAGAGTGAAATAATTTGCATACTTGGGTTGAAGCAGAAGAGGCGGCGGTGGTTGTGGCGGCCTTGTCATTTCCAGGGGAGTCCATTGCCTAAAACCCTAAACCTTAACCCATAGAAGTCTCACTCCATCCTTACCCGATAATTTCTCTCTCTACCTACTTTCTCTCTCCTCCTGAAACTGACCTAAGCCACAAGGGTTTTTAAAACTGCAAAGCTGGGCGGGAATTTTTAATTTTTGGGAGATGCTATTTTGCACTCTCTTATTGCTTCCGGGTTTTATGTTGGAGTATTTTCTTTTTTTCTGTTTTTTTTTTTTTTCCTTCTGAGGAGGGGTTTAATGTTGATCTACAAGTAAATATACTTGGTTGGGATATTTTTTCCTTGCATTGGCTTTTGGGAAAAGGGGTAAGAAATTCACAAAAAAGAATTAAGCACAGTAGATTTTTTCCTATATTCTCTTTACATTTTTGTTCCTAACTAAGTAGGAGTATTTCCTTTTCTCAAAAATCAAACGTGTTAAATGACACTAAAATAAGAGTGCAAATTCTGTAAGATTAGACGTAGGGATGGCAATTCAAACCACCCCACCCCAAACCCGTCTTACCCCGCCCCGATAGGATAGGGTTTTTTTCTAGTATTTTTTTGGGTAATGGGTAGGGGTAAGGGTGATTTTGGAAAACCCGTGAGGGTTAAGATAGGGGCAGGGGTATGGTCACCCTACCCGACATACGTATATATATGTATAAGAGCAAGTCCAGCCCTGACTCAATTTTAAACTCAGATTTGAGTGAAATTCTGAGTAAAAGCTCAATTTGATATGGGAGACTCCAGTCGTTTAACTCAGATTTTCTAGGGTTCCGGCCCCCTCGCCATCAGCCGCCGCTCGCCACCATCATCTTCCTCCCCTCGCTAGCTTTTCTAGGGTTCTTTCCTCCCCTCGCCAGTACTGCTCGTAACCACCATCCACCGCCGTCGATTCTTCGTGTTCATCCACCTTCGTAGCCCAATCTTTGTTTTGCTACCACCACCAGACCACCACCCGTCACCGGTGACCACACGATCTGTGTCCTACTACCATTGCCGAAGTTGACGACGGCGGCAGCAGCGGAGCTCCGGCGACGAACACCACCACAAAGTTACCGTTGGAAATTTGGGTAAAGGGTTGAGTCCCCCTTGATTTGGGTAGAAATTTGAGTAAAACTCAATTTGGTATAGGTTTGGTTCAAAGACTGGAGTGAGATTTAGGGGGTTTTGACTCAGATTTTGAATTTTGGTTTGGTTCTGAGTTAGGGTTGGAGTTGCTCTAACTATATTTATATACTCGTATATGTATATATTAAATTATATTTCTCCCTTACACGCATCCAATTTTATTTTATATTCTTATGGAGTAATTTTATTTTTACAACTAAAATACGGCATTAGATAAAAGATTTTGGTTAAGTGTAATAGTTATTTTGTTAACATTTATCATTTGTGCTCACTAATATTGGAGTCTAAAATATACTTTATTAATATGTGAAAAAAATAGGGGCGGTACAGTTAAACCCGATATCCGATAACGGTAGGGATACCCATAAATAACCCGAGCAGATTAGGGGCGGGTTAGGGATCGTTCAATTTTAGGGTTGGGGCCGTGTCACGCCCCCAAATTTCGAAACATGAAATATATAAGATAAGTCCACGTGGCTAGTCAAAAACCCACGGTCAAAGTTTGAAAAGTTCTTCCAAGTCAAAATAGTTACACGATAAGTCAACCGGGTCCCCATACCCATGAAATACATACATAGGTTTGAATGTCATTACAAAATTGAGTCAAAGAAGTGAATCATTTAGAGTCATAAAACCATTTCATTTCAAAATCTAAGTGCTAGAAATGAGTGTCATAGCTCTTCCTTGCTAGCTTTCGAAATAGATGCATGCACACACATCACGCATTCCAAGTCATACTCCGTGTTGTGTACCTGAAATGATTAGGGTGAGCTCACTAGCCCAGTAGAGAAAAATCTACTAAAACTAAATATAATGAAGTACAAGGGTGTGAGATGCGAGATGAGGTGAAGACGTCAAGTGATGATACTCAAAATGTCCACAAGAACTAAGCAACTCAAATCACGCTCAAGAGATCATGAATTTAGGGAATATTCGTCAAGCGTATCCAACGTATGCCCAATGTATCCCCGACACCTCACTCGTGTCCAACCGTTCATATTCTCGTGTCAAGAGTTCGTTTAATCAATTTATTACTTTACCCCTCGCGACACATCCATAGGATGGCCCGAGTATCAAATCCGGGCTACCATATAGGCCCCGTATCCCTCGCGACACGCCCATAGGGCGGCCCGAGTATCATCTTCCCCTTGGCCAAGGCATAACCCTCGCGAACGTCTATAGGACGGACCGAGTATCAAACCTAGCGACACGTCCCAAAGACGGCCCTAGTATCAACAATTTCATGTTCTCACTTTCATTAAAGTTCATTGATCACGCGTTCACGTCATCATGCCACTCACGCCCCCACCAAGTTAGTCCATGTCACAACAATCAATGCCACTAACCAAAATAGCACATTCAACGCATGAGGAGAATTACTCGATCACCAAGGTTAAGATAAACATCAACCATCTAAATGAGTGTGTTCGGTGCATGTTATGGGACGTAAAACAAGGTTTAGGGAATGATAATACCAAATGAATACCCAAAGGAAAGAAATGGAATCATGATTCAAGTAACAATCCAACATCAAAGGGCACATAAAGACCATTCAACAACAATGTTATGAAGAAATTTCTCAAGGACCAAGATTAAACATAAACCCAACTTAAACTGACAAAGAATTGGGAAAATTCATGGATTTCTAGCAAATTCAAAGGGGATGATCAAATTGATGGGCAACACACACACAAGCACTTTAGAATAGTTAGTAAGAGTAGAAATTTCCCTACCTCAAGTGGATTGAGCTTTTAATCAAGGAATCAAGCAAACCCACCAAGCCTTGACCTCCAAACACCAAGAATAAGCTTCCACAAACTTAGAAACAAGATCAAAGGTCCAAAACAAGTAAATATTCATCAATACAAGTGTGGTTTCACCCAAAACCAAGGAGAGAGAGAGAGAAAAACGTGATGGGAGAGAGAGACAAGCCAAGAACATGTATTCTTACCTCCTTGAGTGAGAAATCTACAATTTGAGAGAGATTTGATGTTAAATCTTGAAGATTTGAGTGAGATTTGAAGAGAGAGTTGAGAGGGGTGTGTTTAGGGCTCAAAACGTGGTGTGGGGGTGAAAAATGGGCTAAGGGTTCTATTTATAGGACCCCCAAGTCGGGCACAAAAGATTTCAGAAAAGTGCAGAGGATACCGGTATCCAAAAACGGGGATACCGGTATCTCCAGTCTAAAAATCCCTCTGTTCGCGGGATACTGGTATCTCAAAACGGGGATACTGGTATCTCCAGAAAATTTCTAAAATCTCATTCTACTACCACCAATTCGACTTCCAATCATTATTTTCATATTTTTAACATTCCCAAACCACGTCACCACCTCGAAATACACATCCTTACAATTCGTTGACCCCTCGGTACATCAAGATACACACATTCACGTACATATACGTTTGCGATTACATGGATTGACGGTAATAGAAATTTACTCCACACCCGTAATGAATTAAGATAACGTTTGAATTTACGGGTCCTTACAGGCCGGGATCATCTAAACGAACCCTAACCCGCCCCATTGTCATCCCTAATTGGACGGTCTGTCGTCGCAGTTGAGGATCCTTTACGGACTCATTTAAATTTTTGTTTTTAGTTTGTCGATATCATCAATGAGGTTAAAATAATAATGTTACATGGATATCAATCAATATCCAATCACAACACATTTATCTTGAAATAAATGAGCTACAATTTAGTATGTTAACTATTTTATTCGAAATAAATATGATCTCAAATTACATTGATCGATATGCTTTTTTCGGATTCAGGGATCCCGTAGTGTGCCTCTGCACTACGGGGTTGTATGGTGGCCAAAACTACGTCGTTTTGGGTGTACGAAGGTTAATTTAGAATCACAATATTTTCTCTCTCTTGGGATTATGTCAAGTTTAACATTAATAATTTTATTTTGTTGTGGGCCTTTTATAAATCTAGAAAATTGCTTGTGACTTTAAATTTGTACAAGACAACATTAGCTAATAAAATTCATCTATTTTGTAGAAATACTAGTTTTTACAAACTGTGTTTAGCCATAGACATTCACTAGAACTATTGTAGGTGTATTTTTGTGAGAAACCCCTAAATATAACAACTGGCATAATTTAGAATTTCTAAACACAATTGATAATTTACACATCTTGACTCCTATTCTTATACACTATAACGACAGAAGCCCATCTAATATCGAACGGTCATTAGCATTACAAAACCGAAGGAAGCCCAAAAATTAAAAAGTTTTAAAATGTGTTTAATTGTAGACTTTTTGTTTTGAGAACCAGATTTTAGGGGGGGAAACTTCTATTCCTAAAATAAATAAATAAACAAACCAACCTCAATCTAAGATAAGTGACTTTTATGTTCACGTATAGAAGAAATCAAAAATCAAATTTGATTTTGAAGAAAATAAACACCCACTTAAAAATGCTCACATTTTGGAATTCAACAAATAAAACTAGGTTAAAATGATGTAGTTTTGAGGGATTAAATAATAAATAGTGGTGTTCCCTTTGCACACCCAAAACGACGTAGTTTTGGCCGCCTTACAATCCCGTAGTGCAGAGGCGCACTACGGGATCCCTGGATCCACTTTTTTCATATATTTTGTTCTTCAACTAGCTCTAAAAATAGTAGGGGTGAGCAGAAAATTTGTCAAACCGTGAATCCAGTCCAAACCGATCCAAACCGATTGGTTTGGTTCGGTTTTTTAGTAACATGGTTTGGTCCTGGTTTAAAAAAATTAGAATCCGTATTCAATGGTTTGGTTTGTGGATTTACGTTCATGGTTCTGGTCCTAATCCGATCCGAACCGTGTATATTATATATAAATATATTTATATATATAAGCCATAGTTAACTAAGTTCCTAATTTAATTTATTCATTATTTCTTCTCTGTGCAAAATTTTATTTTGCCTAAGATTCATAACTTATTCCCTTAATTCCAATACACCAATAGTGGTTTAGTCATAGCCAATAAATTTGCTAATGACATTCTCCATTCCAATTTTGATTCCACAACATGTTTCTATTTTTTTAAATTTCTATATATGATTTGGTCATTGCCTATTCCTATTCCTTGATTTCCTTCGTTACCATGATTAATTTGAATGATATTTTAATGGAATCGGATTTAATATAAGTTTTGGTTTATTGATCTTCAAAATTTGAAGTACTTTAAATAGTTTACAGAAATAATATCTCAATTTTAAGCAAACCGTGGTTCGAAACCGAAACCGATCTGTATCTTAATGGTTTGGATTGGTTTGGTTCTATGTCTTTTATGGGTTGGTTTGGTTCTCCAAATTCATAATCCGTAGGTAGTGGTTTGGTTCTTGGTTTACTACAAAATCAAACCAATCCGGTCCATGCTCACCCCTAAAAAATAGATATAGATTTGATCACCAAAATCGAAAAGGGCTCACAAACGGAGGACCATGTGCATACCTCAAAGAATCTATTTGTACCCTAAAAATTGAATTTATTGGTTTCTTAGATTCTTTCCCGTTATTAATATACCGTTTAGGACTGACCATAAAATCCGAAAATAGGCCTTTCTTACAAGGACGCTGAAGTAAATAAAAAGAAAATTGGTAAACTAACAAACTTGACTGGGCAATCCTATTCGATATGATTTTGTGGTTTCATGTTCGAGTTAGGGTTTTGAGAAAAAAAGAAGAGAATTGTTACTGTACTGAGAAACAACCGTTGAAACCGAACAGGAACGAATCAATTAAATCTCTCTAAGATCCCAATTATGTGTTTAGTTGGAGTAACAACATAGCTGCGTATTCGAACGAATGGTTCATGATGTTTCAAAGAAATTATGCATCATATGGCGGTGACTTTAGTTAGAAGAAAGTTGAGTTTCATTACAAAAGTCTTCTAGTCACTACGATAAATTCTTCAGCGTTATTTTTACCAATGGTCCCCAATGTATTACCGATATTTTACTTTGGTCCCCAATCAAAAAATTGTGTCTATTACCATCCCAACGTTTGCATTGCACTTTTAAATGGCCCCTAAAGCATTTTCTATCTAACACAGTATCATTTCGATCCATCCATTCATTTCTCCCACTTTTCCTACTCCCCTGTTTTCCTAATGATCACCCACTCCAAATACTACACCCATTTTTTGCCTTATCTTGATCCCTTAGTTGCCATCTTCCTTGACCCCTTACTTGCTCAGCAAGTCCCTCACCATGTGATTAACCCATAGCATTTGACTCACCCATAGCATTTTATTCATCCATGTCATTTGATTCACCTCTACCACCATTAATGGCTAATAGGACATGTCTTCCTATTATGACCATCCCTAAAATGAGATTTAGTCCAATACCTTGGAGTTTTAGCTTTCAACCACTTATGTGCATTTGGATTTTCATACTCCATACACTTCAATGCATGCTTAAACTAGGGAACATGAGTTGCCTTTGAGAAGATATAGAATTTCTCTTCTTGGGCCGATCCTTCGAATAGTACTGAGTACATGTTGCACTTGGTAGTACAACATCCAATGCTGCTTGTAACCCCTACCACTAGGAAACAAAATAAAGTAAATTACTGTGTCTTATGGTTATACTTGTTACACGGTCTTGGGTAGAACTCAACCCCAAAAGCTAGCTTATGAAGTGAGGGTGCCCTCACGCTTATATACTTCATATTACTTTGGTAACCAGGCGATGTGAGACTTCGCTTCACAATACTAGCATTGTGCATGTTCGATGCACGGGGCAACGGGTAAAAAAGTTTGCATTATAATTGTTTCCGTGCATTGAACAGGCTCAACACTAGTAAAGAAAGAAGTGCAAAAGGGAGACGAACCTTAAAGTGAAAATACCTGGTAGATGGCTCATTTTTTTTCCCCGATGAGATGTAAACTGTCAATAAACATTTTTTTTCCCTAATGTGAAAATGTATCGTTCTCCAAATCTGTATCCATTATTTGTCTTCTTATTGCACTTGGGAAGTCACAATTTTGACTCACATCGCATCAAAACGTTTAACAGCCGAAAAGTTTGGCGCGAGTTTCAGAATACCGTGCGGCATTTGGTTCTCCGGTACCGCATTGCTCCATTGAGGCATAGCATTTGAGGGAAAACTGCCACACGGCAGATTGACCATGGGTTTTGCCATGGTACCTCGGGTGAGTTTGTCATTAGATAAAATGGGGTGGAGGTGATAAAATAAGGTTCATTTTATCATTTTATCAAATGAGGTGGGGAGGTGATTTTATCTCCAATGAATCTGGACATAAAAAATGCCCAGATTCATTGGAGATAAAATCACCTCCCCATTTCATTTGATAAAATGAACCTCATTTTATCACTTCCACCTCATTTTATCTAATGACAAACTCACCCTCAGTCCCGTATTGCCACATCTCAAGCCCGTTTTTTTAATTTTCATTTTCTGGCCCGTTAGTGCTTCCAAAATTCTTTCATTTGATTGCTCTTTTCATCATTGGGAATTTCAATGATGCCCGTGGATTTAAATTCGGGTGTCTACACGGTAGATAAAATAGTATGCGGTATTAGCTATGGAGGATGGTGGACCCACAACGATGTAATGTTTATGAAATGTTGATAAATTAGTACTTGGTTTTGATGATTTTGTAAGAAAAAGGATTAAGTTTGAATGGATGATGTAAAAAACTGTCAAAAGTGTTATTTGCCCTTGTGCACATCCATGTTAGCTATGCATTTTTTGTAATTAGATAAATCCAATAATCAACTAATTTGTTAGGTTAATCCTATAGTTAATCAAGCTATAAGATTTAATTGTAATTAATTTTTTACTATAAAGAATAATGTATAAAAAATAGTTAATCTTTTTTAATTTATTGGATTTATATTAATTAATTAATTATTATAAATTAATTAGATTTTTTTATTGGATCTAAAGATCCAGTGCTATAAAACATTTTAGATTTTTTAACTAGTTGGAAAACATTTTTGAAAATCTACTTAAACGATTTCGGATCAAAATGTTTTTTAGATCAAACACTAGTTAAAAAATCTTTATAAATTAACTAGATTTGTTTTAGATATTTAGATCTTTAGCACTAGATAATTAATTAGATTTTTTAGGACTTTGTTTTTTTTAGAACGTAAAGATCTAAAAAAAAACGTGCATTTTTCGGACCATAATTTTTCAAAAAATTTCACATTGAATTAAAGATCTCTATTAGTAATTTAATTCGGTGGAAAAAAAATTATGGGTGGAAGTACTTTATTTTTTGACTCGAAGGATAATGCAAAGCAACTCAACAAGCAAACAAGTAAAAAATCTAAAATATTAAATTATATAAATTTTTTTTAAAAAAATTGTATCGAATTAGAAATCTCTATTAGTAGTTTAAGTTGGTGCAAAAACAATCAAAAATTATGCGCGAAACTACTTTATTTTTTTATCCGAAGGATATTGATAAGCAACTCAACAAGCCAACAAGCAAAAATTGTAAAACACTAAAATATATAATTTTTCAATTTTTTTTTGTATCAAATGAAAGATCTCTATTAGTAGTTTAATTTGGTGCCAAAAAAATGAAAAATTATATGCGGAAGTATTTTATTTTTTTATCCGAAGAAAATTACAAACGGGTAGAAGAGTAAGAGTAATATGCACGCCTGACATATTTTTGGACATGGTGCATTTTTTTGGGCAGAGTCGACCCTATCCAAATTTAAGAGGGGTTTGGCCTCCAAAATTTTAGCTGGCCAAATTTATGCGAGGAGCACTACATACCCTGAATTTGGTACCTAGAAATTACACATTCAGTGTGTGTGGAGCAGCCCACACACTTGTGTGTTGTTGAATAAATTCTGGATATTTAGCATTTTTGAATTTTATGCCGGTACCAATTGTTAAGCCAAATAATGGAAAGGGCGGACCCGAAATTAATTATAATCCGGACTCAAATTTTATCCAGGGCTTTCTTCTCATCCAAACGGGCTCTAAGAGACATAAGGTCAGGGTAAGGCCCCAAGATTTCAGTTTCGCCCCAGCGTAAACCTTGTCTGGCCCACCAGCAAATTGACCACCATGTTGATTATTACGAAGAGAGATAGATAAGCAAATGTGAACTAATTCAGTTTAATTGCTGTAATTATTTAAATCTATGAACTACTTTTTGCGATTTCATATTTTAAAAATCTTATAGGAGTAATTTATTGGAAAGTTTACGACCATGTTCGATTTTGGTTCCTAGAACCGGTTTTTACTTTTTTCCAATGGGGTCCACATGACAGCCAATATTTTTCTCTCTCATCCCAATTTCTAGAAACACTAATATAATTCATATCTTGTACGAGATGGATCAGTGGAGTCCACTTCAAAGACCCAAACAAATGATCCAAGCCGTTCATTAGTTCTAAAATTATTCTTTGAGTTAACCAGAAAAAAATCAAGTCAATCGCATAACTTTAAGTACTTGATCCAGTTGTCTAACTTTCTTTCAAATTTATGTCAAAATTCAAAGATCCTAAATTGTGAATGATTAATTAGAAGACGAATCAACCACTTATAATTTTTCGAATGACCTACTTTTTTTGGAGTGATTCAAAATATTATTTAAAAAATTAATGAACGGCGCGGATCATTTGTGTGGGTTTTCAAAGTGGGTCACACGGACGCATGTCACACAAGATATGGAATAGAATAGTGTTTCTAGAAATTGGGATGAGAGAGAAAAATGTTGGCTGACATGTGGACCCCACTGGAAAAAAAAATAAAAACCGGTTCTAGGAACCAAAACCGAACATGGCTTACGACTCTACGAGGATGATCTAGGAACCGAATCAGAACCTATAACCAATTTGGTTACGGTCAAGTTCCATATGCGTCTTGGTCAAGGTTTTTTTGGCTCTCGATCAATTCCTCGAAACTATTCGGAACTGATTTGGCTATTGAATTTTAACATAACCGCACCACACCATGCCCACTTGCAACAAGTATTCTACCACAAATATGGCCTCATACTGTGATTTTTTTGAACCGGTGGGATGAAACCAGAGGTAAAGGGTGCTATTATTGGCGGTAATCACAAACTACTGGCAAAAGGTAATTATTATAAGCAGTAGTAATAAAATCGGCGGTAAAAGTGACTATTTGTGGCGGTAGCGTGAAAGTGCAAACAAAGGAGACTATTAACAACGATAAAGCAAAAACCGCTGGTACAACAACGAAATAAAATATAAATATGTTTATTTTCCTAATGAAATACAACTTCTTGAAGCTGAGTTCTTGAGTGCTTGGGTTCTGTTCAAAGGGTTGTAGGTTTGAATCTCAACGCAACTTTTTTTTTTTTTTTTTTCCAATTAATCCTTGAGTTGCTTCAATAAGACCGTCGTTAATATCGGTTTTTTTTTCTTCCCCAGCTGCTGCATGTATAGATGACGGCCTTGCCACAAAGACAGCCGGTAAATTTTTTTACTGTGGTATTACCACCTTTAAAGTTTAAATTTTGATCGCGGGTAATAGCGTTTTCTGACGTAGTGTGTTTCATCTTTCGCCACCACTATGGACAGAGATTGCATAGTTAACTTTCGTTGAACGTAGTATGTTTCAACAATGTCGTGCCAAGAGGCCAATTGCCAAACCAGATAAGGAGAGGTAATCTATATTTTGTCGAGTAAAAGATAAAACAGATTTTTTCTGAAATGCAAAAATTTGGGGAGGGAGTAACCAACTTAGTAACTCCATTAGGCGTGACCATAGGGGCTCCCGACCCGACCGTTGTGGCAGTGGAATATCTGGTTCGAGCCATAGCTACTGTCCGGAAAGACAAATAATCACCAGAACAACACCTAGGTACTAGATGGACAAAAATACATCATACCATGCTTCAATCAAAGTTTTCGAAAACCTTATGATATGTTCGCTATTTTTGACCGGTGGACCATCTTAAAGTTTTCCAACATGCTAAATGGCTTGGTGTGTTTTCCATGCTTTACGAGTTTATACTTTGATCATAACAAAATCTTGACTGTTTTTCCTTTGAAATTCAGAAAAGAAAATGTATATATACATAGTGTATTTATATCTATGTTAAATGTGGGGCTGAAAAACGGAAAGAGAATCGAATCAGTTCTCTTTCCTTTTGCTTTTTTACACATTTTGCTACAGAGCTCTCTTTAACATTTCCCAAGAAAATGGTGTGAGATTTCATTATCTCCTCTTCCTGAGAAATTTTCAGTGCCAAGCGAGCGCGCGTCTCGGTCATTCAAAAAATATTATGGGATTGATTAACAATATTGCCAAAGCTCATGGAGGTGAATCTGTATTTGGCGGAGTAGGTGAACATAACGATCTTTACAAGGAAATGCAAGAAACTGGATTGATTACTGAATAAAATATTGCAGAATCAAAAGTGGCTCTAGTTTACGGTCAGATGAATGACCACCGGAAGCTCGTATAAGAGTTGGTTTGATTGCCCTAACTATGGCGGAATATTTCCGAGATGTTAATAAACAAGATGTACTCCTATTTATCGACAATATCTTCCTTTTTGTCCAAGCGGGATCCGAAGTATCCGCCTTATTGGGTAGAATTCCTTATGTTGTGGGTTGATGCACGGTCCAGATTTGAAATAAACTCTTTCAGGGAAGGGTTAAAGTGTTTATTTAAATTCGGACCATTGATTACAGAGATGGACGGCTGTAACAGGGCGCTACAGGTACCACGTAATACCCGCTTGGCACTGAAAAATTTCTCCCTCCTTGTACACAAATATAATTTGTTTTATTCTTTTCTTTTTTCTTCCAAGTTCATTTTCTTGGAGAATGGTAGGCTGATACTTTCCTTTACAGCTCTAAAGAGAAAGATATATGTGCCTCGAGAAAGATTCATTAAAAAATTAAGAAAAAATAGCACTACCGAACTATGTAGTTTCAACTGAATCTTTGATAGAATATATAATTTTTGTTTCAATGAATTTTTAAACAGTAAGCTAAGTTTCCCATTTGCTAAACTGGGAAACTCATAAAAATAAGTGGGTGATTTTAGCAAATGAGGAAATCAAACGCTAAAATCAACCCACTTTCTTTTGCTAAAATGGGTTGATTTTATGAGTTTCTCATTTTAGCAAATGGAAAATCCGGCAATACATTTTGCTTTCCTTCCTAATATATTCCCTCCGACGCAAGAATAAATAAATTTATATATTAGCCATTTCAAGCGAATTCACCCCAAGAAAGAAAATATCGCGAGCCAAAAAAAAAGGGGAAAAGAAAAAATAGAAGCCAAGGTCAATCCCTCTCATTTTAAATGCATCTTGATTCGTTTAAACTATTAACCGAAGATGAAACGGCTGAATAATTGGTAGAACAAAAAAAGTTCAAGGTAAAAATGATGAAATTAAACTACAATGGTCGAAGTAAACATTGATAAAACTAAAATGACACAATGATGTAATTTAATCAGACTTCATTTATAAAATCAATTTTTTATTTATTACCAAACGATAGGAGCTTTAGAGGTTTGTATAGTTTGTGATTACGACAAGAGTTGAGCACCTCCTCTGTAAGCCCTCGAACTCGGTAGTAAAAATGATGAAATTAAACTACAATGGTCGAAGTAAACATTGATAAAACTAAAATGACACAATGATGTAATTTAATCAGACGTCATTTATAAAATCAATTTTTTATTTATTACCAAACGATAGGAGCTTTAGAGGTTTGTATAGTTTGTGATTACGACAAGAGTTGAGCACCTCCTCTGTAAGCCCTCGAACTCGGTATACGTCTATTAAAAGAGAGAATAACGAACCAATACAGGTGAGTAGGTGTGGGGTTCAAGTCAATTCAAAAGAGAGGAGTATATATGACAGCCAAAAAAGGCAACAAGCAGCGGTGTTGGGAGGAAAAGAAAAAAGATGGTCAAATTGTCCTCGAAGACCTCTCTCTCTCTCTCTCTCTCTTCCATTGTCTGCTTCTCCTAGTGTATCTTTATCGACACCTACCATTTTTCATTGTTTTCCTCCTCCTAATATGAACCCTCAGATTTTGTGTGATTTTCTTTTCACTGTTCTAAGGTCATAATCATAGCTCACTAAAATAACAATGTTCGATCAATGTCCAATCAAGATAATTGTTTCGTTGAATGTCCATCTCAGGGGGTGTTCCACTAAGATAGTTTTTTGGTTTTTTGACTTTTCACGATTTTTTATATGATGTATTATGAGAGAGTGAATATCTCGGTTTTAGGAATAAGTTGACTTTTTGATTTTTTTTAGTTAGCGGTATAGGGCCTGATCAATAAGTCCTATAATATGTGGTTTGGATCAATTGTATATTGGGCACGCAATTGTGTAACTTTCTTTTTGAACTTCATTGAGTATACAGGGTCCAAAACGACGTCATCTTTGGGGCTGCCAGTTGCGGCTAGAGAACCTCGCTATAGGGACATCGCGTCTATTTGAAAGGGTTTTGACGCCCTCGCGGCTTTGAAAGGCCTTACACAAAGGATGACCATGATTTTAAGCTCGTTAAAAACATTAACTACGTCAAAAATCAAATTGAATTAGTTAAGGTATGCGCAAGTTAGCCAGGACATCCGGTTACAAAAAAAGAATCAAATTGATTACTATCATTTAATCATCTTCGAACACGCAATGTACATTGACCTCACATCTCTTTCAATACTTCAACAATACAATCTATTTTACCTATATTCTATTAAAATATTATTTTTCTCTTTTTAAAATGTTAAAATATATATAATACTATATACAACATATATATATATATGTTCTCACCGCAACCTTTAGAACTCCACAATTGCCATGAGCCCACCGCCGATCGGAAACTCAACACTCCGGATCTAGTCCAAAACCTTTACCTGCGACGCCTAGGCTGCCGTTTAACTCGAAATCCGCCTCCACCATTGGAGTATGGACTCGCCGGCGACGCGTCAGCGTTGGTGTCGTTGGAGCAGATGGCCGGAGTCGAAGCAGATGGGCGGAATTGATGCAGATTGACCGAAATGGCCTGAGTTTTTGCTGTAATCGATAGAAGAGAAGAGAGAGAAAGACATTTGTGGGAATAAATAACAATAAAGTAATTAATTGCTTGTGAATAGTGGTAAGGTAGAAATAGCCCAAGTACTGTAGCTCAAGGGAGAATACCAAAAGGTTTAGCCAATCTGTTGTGGTCAGTTTTTTCATGTTTTGGTTGGCTAAAATGGCTTAGATTCCTTTTTATCCAAGCTGATGTGGATGCTCTTAGTATCTTGAAACATAAGCACCCAGTTCGAATGAGGTCTTTGGACCTGGTTTTTGCACTGCAGCAAAAGATTTGATGGGTTGAAAAGGCAAGAGATAGAGATAGAGATAGAGATAGACTATAAACTGACAAAGCTAGATTGTGTATAGAAATTTTTTGGGACCCATTTAATATTTTCACACAAATGATCCAAGTCGTTCATTAATTTTAAAATATTATTTCAAGTGACATTGGAAAAAATTAGTTCAATTGGATAACAATAAGTGCTTCATTTAATCTCTTCTACATTTTCATAGAATTCAAGATCTTGAATTTTGAATGGAAAGTTAGATAATTAGATCAAACACTTACAATTATCAGATTCAGTTGATTTTTGTTAAGGCCACTCAATATCATATTTTTACGTTATTGAACGACTTAGATTATTTGTGTGAAAATATCAAATGGATCCCAAAAAATTTCTAGTTTGCTACAGTGCAAAAACCAGGTCCAAAGACCTCATCCGAACAAGGCCAAGAAGTCCTCGAATCTGGTGTTGACCCTTTTGACCAGTAGTATGTGAGATGGAAGATTTGATTCTTGAAGTACAGAAATGGAATGTTCAAAATCGAATACCAATCACCGTTGGTGGAGTACGTGTCCATACACTTTTCCACCTCTATTAAGCCTTAAAAGAAGCCGTCGCAATACGCTTTATCGAATTTCACGCTTTATGTGGTTCCTTTTTCCAAGGTTCCAACTCCCAAGTGAAGAGTTACGACAACCATTGCCCTCGACAAGTTTGTACAAATGATCTCTTAACGAGCCGAGTTCAATTCAAATACTAACAGAGTTCATATAAGCCAACCGAGCTTTTTCGATCTAAGTTGAGTTTTAAAGTATTGAGCTCGGCTTATTTATTACGCAAGCCGAAAACTCGAGCTTCAACTAAACTCAATTACTAAACGAACCGAATTTTAAGTAGCTCGAGTTGTTTGCAGTTCTACCATCGAGGCATAAACAAGTAGTCTTTTTTTACTTTTTTTTTTGGTCATAAGCAAGTAGTCTATATATAGGCCACACTATCCCACAAACACAATCACCCCACAGATTCCTTTTACAATATCCTCTCCTTCTTCTACAAGTGCACATCTTGGCCCTCTTGTTTCATCCTCAAGGTGAGACCCTTGTCCATCTATGCTTTAAAACTCTTGTTTGGCGATCTTTTCTTTATGCCAAAATAATAATTAATTTACTAGCAACATAAAAAAGGATTTTCCAAATGTTGAATTTTCTTAATTAGAAAAGTTGAACTAATTACTCTATCTGATCATGTTGTTGGCAGGAAAGATGAGTAGACCAGGGGATTGGAATTGTAGGTCATGCCAGCACTTGAACTTCCAGAGGAGAGACTCGTGTCATCGGTGCGGCGAGACGAGAGCCGGAGGAGAGAGAGGTGACATTAATGGAAGTTTTGGTGGCAGAGGTAATATTACTACTGGTCCTGATGTGAGGCCTGGTGACTGGTACTGTACTGCTGGGAACTGTGGTACCCATAACTTTGCTAGCCGATCGACTTGCTTCAACTGTGGTACCTTCAAGGATGAATTGTCGGGCGGCTTCGACGTTGAAATGCCTCGTGCTAGAGGTTTTGGGTACGGTAGAGGCGGAGGCGGTGGCAGTGGTAGCAGCCACTCTGGCTGGAAATCCGGTGACTGGATTTGTACAAGGTAAAGTTTTGGAATGATATTGGTTCGCTAGATTGAATTTTCACTAGTTTTAAAACAATAGGCTCGAAATGTTTGGCTAATTAGTGTCATGCATCCTCCGCTTTCCTTGATGTACCCTTTCGAGCTTTAATAAGTCATTCTTTTGTCGATAAAAAAAACCTCTACAATGTCTTTCTGTTTGATTATTGTACTGTAAAATTTAACTACGTATATTTGTTTCAGAATAGAGAATGCAATACTTTTTTCTAGGGCAGACATATGCCCACCAAGCCATCACTTTAGCGTTTCAGTTTTTGGCCCAATAACAAAACCCCGAAATAGCGAAATATGTCAAGTATTATGCGTGTCAAGTGTTTTGTAACGTCTAGAGTAGGCCAGCACTAAGACTTAATACGAGTTTCAACCATTAGGTCATGGTTTCAACTTTTCCTGCCTTCCTTTTGGAGGCCACAATATTTTGCAACTTTTTCCAGAAAATGTCACTACCCTGTTGCGGGTGAGACTTGATCTCACGACCAAAGGGACCCAAAAGTTGTTAAAAAAGGAACTCATTTCAATTTTGGACGTTTTATCAAAGAACTTCTTTACTAAGAGGCCGTATTTCAAAAACTTGCTCGGGGCCCCAAAAATTACAGGATCATCCCTGCTCTTTTCCTCAATGCGCCATTTGCTTTCTTTGCTCCCAAGAAAAATAAACTTCAAACAACTGCTTTCTCGCTCGCAGACATTTTTTTTTTGGCAAAATAGATAAAAAAAATCTCCACAGATCAGGTGTTAATTTGTATGCTTTGATATCTAAGGCATTGTATGAAGATTGATGAAATTAAGCTAAAAAATTCCCTACCTTTTATGATACTCCATATTTTGAATTTAAACAGGTTAGGGTGCAAGGAACACAACTTTGCTAGCAGAATGGAATGTTTCAGATGCAATGCTCCAAGGGACAATACTGGTAGCTTGTCCTCCTACTGATCGATTCACAATTTTTGCCCAAAGGTCAACGCTTTTCTGTATTTGACTTTCATATTAACTCTGTATATGAAACAGTAAAAAACATGTCTTATATAGGATAAAAATCACCATGATAATTGCATCAAATTTAAGTTCTCATTTTGGGACGGAGGAGGAGTATGTGCTTGCTATCATGAAATAGTACAAAGTAATACTACAACGAAAAACTATTGAGTGGTCAAATTAAAATTCACTCATCCAGAATGATTCTATGTCGCACATTAAATTTTCTAGTTTCTCTACGTATATTTTTTCCATATGTATTTTAGCATTGCTCTAAATCAAATCAAAGGTGTATGATTTTGATTTTCAGGTAACTGCACTCTTAGAGGGAAAAAGATGAAGGCCAGCAGCCGCCCATTATGATATGCCACAATGATCTCTTTTGCTCCACACTTTTAATTTTTTTTTATTTTTTTTCCTTTTTTCTATTTTTAATAGTATTACTCGAGGCATTTGTTCCTTTTCTATCCCGGAAGGCTTAAATTCTTCTTTTTGTCAGCTTTCTTGATATCAAATCCAATGTAGCCACTATGTTGTTTTTGCTTTCAAATGTCTAATATCAGCAGAGTGTTTGGAGATGAGAGGGTGTCTTGTCGATCGGAAAGAGAGAGAGGGGGTTTTGGGGGTACTGCATATTGTGTGGAAGTTAATTTCACTTTCAATAATTTGATTCAAGTTTTCGTAGTCACTTTTGTGAGGTCTGACTTCGTTTGGTTTAGGTTTCGAGGGAGGTTTTTGGGGTATATGAGTGGAGAAAGATACATAAAGAAATGATAGTAATAATTGAAGGAAAAACTTATTAATGACTGTGCTGAGAAAGATGAGCCGATTCCGAAAAGCGAAAGCTAAATGTTTTTTTGGTGTGGTGGTGCCCCTTCAAATTAAATGATAGTGTGTTGCCGAGAGCAATACTCAATGACAGATGAGTAGAGTATTCTATTTGCATATCCATTTGTGTAAAAGAAAAAAAGAACTTTTAGAATGATTCTCTCTCTCCCTCCCTCTCTCTCTGGAAACTCTAGCCACCATAAATTATACTCTTCCTCCTTCCCCTCTCCCCTAGGGTTTCAATACCCTCGCATGGTGGTGGGAGGGGAGGGCCATGGTACTTTTCTTTTCTTTGTTCGTTTTTTTTTCTTCTTGTTTTTGTCTCTCCAGATCAGCGACTTGTCATGTGATCTGACAGGGTTATGTCTCTCGCTTTGTGAGAATTGTTAGTTTCGTCTTCGGAGGAATTTTCATCTATAGAATGAGTACTTTCTGGCGTGGTTGCTTTACAATGATATCTGTGCCAAAATAATGTTCTTACCCTACATGACATCACTGGCAAGGCAACTCGTGGTGACTTTGAAAATCTGTAGTTTTGAGAGTTCATTGGTGCGAGCATACTTGGTTGGAGTCCATCCGATCGTCTGGGTATTTGTTATCTTTTATCTTCAACTAGCACTAAGTCTCTTCGGAGATGCTAATTCTAGGTATAAATCTAGTAAGTGCCGCTGTTTGCATCAGGCCATGTCTGGTTGGGGTGAAACATATCAATTGCCTTGAGCGTTTCTTCTTCTTCTTTATTTAGATGATTAGTTTAGCTTTGTCCAAGATCTTTGTAATGAATTCCATTTTGCAAGTGCTGTTGGGCTTTCATCAATATAATCTTCTTATTTCCGTGTTATATAAAAAAAAAATGATTCTCTCTTAACATTCTTTTCTGATCAAAGATCCCTAAAAAGGGATAATTTCATTGCTTACAATAGCCCAAAGGGTAACAAACCACAATCCGGAGCTCTTGGTAGGGTAAGATAGACCTCAACTGTTGAGGTGTTCATATGGATTAAAAAAAATACACTGAGTTTTGAAGAGAAATACACATACAAAGAGTTGGAGAAGTTCCACGCAGGGATCAGAGAACTCCATAAAATGGAGATTCCACGAGTGTCGTTAGTTCCGTTGGTCAATTTTGCCCACGAGTTCCGTTAGTTCTAATAACACCGTCAAGAAGAGAGACTAGATTGAGATGAAATATAAACTATAGGGTTAAAAATGGCACAAATAATACTAGAGTGACAAAATTGAGATTCCACGCAAACTAGAGGGACTATTTACCAAAGGAAAAATTATATAATACCTCTCAGACTTTGACCTCAATGTCTAATAGACTTCCAAATTTTAAAAAACTTCAATTTTACACCTAAACTTTTCTTCCGTTATCAAATAAGCTCCTACCGTATAAACCCGTCAAATTGTTAACGGAAATTGCTAACAGGGTTATGTTTTGGAATTTTTTTAAAAAAAACCCGCCAAATTTTGACCTCAATGTCATTGATAATGAAAATCGCTTACTTGGACGTTAATGGCAGAGAAAAACGTTACAGGGCTGATCAAAACGAAAAAAATGTGGAGTTCAACTCCTCTTCCTTGGGAGTTCGAACTGAACAAAAAACAAATTCTCCAGAGGAGTTCATCTCTTCTTCCTAAAGTATAAAAAACCATCTCCACTCCTCTGTGTTGGAGAAGGGGAAAATCTTTCTATATTGTGTGTGATTCTAATCACAGATTCGCTACCAATATTGCAGTGATTTGTTGCTTAATTGGTGGCTTACGTTATGGGATTGTTTCCCTATTGATCACATGTAATGTGTATTTATATTTAGGGTGTTGTATTACAGCAACCCATGAATAAGATTTCTCCTCCCTTCTCCTGTGGACTAGGTCACAAATCATTGTGACTGAACCACGTAAATACTTCTTGTTTTACGTTTTCTTCATGGTATCAGAGCAGGGCCCATTCCACTCCACATTAAAAAAAAAATTCACAATCCACACCCCACGACAGACCAGC
The DNA here is from genome assembly GCA_036023075.1 of Gaultheria prostrata. NCBI lineage: Eukaryota > Viridiplantae > Streptophyta > Magnoliopsida > Ericales > Ericaceae > Gaultheria > Gaultheria prostrata. The sequence goes on along the minus strand of JAXBDA010002917.1, from coordinate 6,767 downwards.
AAAAAAAGGCTGCACGATGATAGGACCCAAAAAGTGGCCACACGTGACAGACCTCAAATGCGGCTGCACGTGAGGGGGGATGTTAAGAAATATTGTCCGACATTGCTTAGGAGAGGAATGAGTGATCACTTAATATATGCTGGAACCTCTCCACTCATTGCCAATTGGTTTTGAGTTGGATGTTTCTGTTAAGAAATATTGTCCCACATTGCTCAGGAGAGGAATGGGTGATCACTTAATATATGTTGGGACCTCTCCACTCATTGCCAATTGGTTTTGAGTTGGATATAAAGCTTCCACATGGTATCAGAGCAGGGCCCATTCCACTCCACATTATAAAAAAAAATAATCACAATCCACACCCCACGACAGACCAGCAAAAAGGCTGCACGATGATATGACCCAAAAAGTAGCCACACGTGACAGACCTTAAATGCGGCTTCACGTGAGGGGGGGATGTTAAGAAATATTGTCCCACATTGCTCAGGAGAGGAATGAGTGATCACTTAATATATGATGTGACCTCTCCACTCATTGCCAATTGGTTTTGAGTTGGATATAAAGTTTCCACAATTTCCACAGATTCCCTCCACAATTGGCTCCGAAGGTAACTACCCAGGCTCTGTTTGGATCTTAGAGAGAGAAGTGGAAAGGAAGAGAAAGGTTTATTAGCAAGAAGAAGAAACCATCTTTTTCCTTTGAATATTTTTGGTTTTGGATGAGGAAATAGTAGGCAAGATTGGAACCTAATATATTCTCTGTTTTTATCTCTTCAAATTTAGATAAGCAAAATAAACAAATTTGAGTCCCACGTAGCTTGTCCTCGATATATTACTAATTCTATGCTTTTAGTTCTTCGTATTGAAATTGGTAGGGAAAAAATAAACCCACGGCTCCGTCCCAACCAAACCTTACTTGGTAGTGGAGGCCCGACCGTCTGGTTCCGCCCGGCAGCATTTCCTTAGTGCCGGTCGGACATAAAAGATCAAGAAAAACGCTTTGTATGATCTTTTTTTCTCCACACCCCCTAAACAGAAGTCAAAAGTTGGGGATAGAGGCTTTCCATTATGATCGACGCCCGCTGTTATGGACTCTAGAGACAGCGAGTGCCTCCACGTAGCTTGACCTCAAGATTATTAACGGAAATAAAAAAAAATAGATTTATTCGTTTCGCTTAGTTAGTTCAATCGACAAAGATGATTGGGTAGAGGTGGTGAAGAAGAAAACCCAGAGAACTCCAGCCATACCTTTGGCCATCTCCTCTTCTAGCCGCGTTTCTTCTACAGCTAACACATTTGGTGTTTTTGAGAGATATGAGGATTCGGGTGCCTCCTCCGCTGTGAAGGTGTCAAAAAAAGATGATACGGGGGTAGTATCTTGTGGTGCTACTCCGATTCTCCAATGGTTAAGGTAGTAATCAACAAAAGCCTCCCCCCGTGGCTCTCCGTCAGTCTACACGTTTTCGAGAGCCTCCCAGAATCCCTTTGGATTGCTATTTCATTGGACCTCGACATAATTTGAATCAGTTGGTGGGTGATTCCTCAACTTCTTCACCCGCTAGAGACAATAGAAAGAAGCTTCATGAGAAAATCAAGATGTTAAAGGCTTCAAGAGTTTATTTCTTGAGGCTCGCATGACCTTCTTTTTGTTATGGTATTTTTTGTGTTACTTCTTTAAAGTGTGCTATGAGCATTGTTGGATATCTGCTATGCTGCGGTTAGATTTTAGTTTTTCTCATTTCTATCTTTTTTCTTTCTTTTCCTCCTGGGATATGCCCCCTGTAGGTTGTATATCCAGTTAACCATTTTTGAAATAAGTTAACCATTTTTTCTATTTCAAGCTAAGTTAACAAAAAAAAAAAAGTTCAATTGGCAACCGTGGGAGCCTTTTTGAAAAGAAGTTTTTTTTTTTATTGCATGGACACAAAGTGGTGATGGATGAAGGCTTAAACGATGTGATGCAAACATAGAACAATGGAGGTGCGGCGCCCTTAACCAGCCCTACAGTGAACATATGTCGTCCTCCCACTAGCTGCATTCCCTTCACAAATTAAAACACGAGTCAAGAACAATTAAGGTGTGTTTGGAACTTAGTAAGTAAGAGAAAATAATGCAGAGGAAAATCAGGGAGAAAGTTAAGAGAAAATTGAAAAATATTTCTGTCATTGATACTTTTGTGACTGCAGTTATATGCAGGATTTTTCATTCGGTGAATCAACCTAAGATGGTGCCTATAATTTATATTCAGGATTTGGTCGAGTCGTTACTGCAATTGATTTGAATATGAGAAATTTTGGTATCCCTTCTTTCTTCTTGAATTCCTAGTTACTTCACTTAATTAATGTGGTGATAATAATTTTGCCAAGTTTCCTTTGAATTTCTGCGATTATCAATGTAACACGGTCAGCCAACTTGTTTTTATTATATGTTCCAATTTAGCTGCCGAAGTCACATATATTGATTTCACAAAAGTAAAATGTGGATTCATTAATTGTCCATGTGGCAGGCAGGGCCGGCCAAGGCCCAAGGCCCACAAGGCCCGGGCCTAGGGCACTCCAAGAAGGGTCAATTTTGGGGGCCCTCCAATATTTTTAGAAAATGGGCTAGACTATGACTCTTTTTTGACCCAAATAAAAAAAAATCAAATATTAATTACAAAAGAGCCTAAACTATTGTGGCCCAATCTAAAAAAAAGGCTCAATATTAGTTAAAGGACCAAAGCCTGATATATATATATTTTTTGAAATCCGGATCTTTATGACTTTATTCGTGACAAGTTACAAATTAGAACAGTACAATCAAAGGCACTCAAATTTTAGGGCTTTCTCATATTGTGATTGTTGCAGAAAAAAAAATTAGGGCACATTTTTTCGATTAGGCCTAGGGCATTCAAAACGCTTGGGCCGGCCCTGGTGGCAGGCAAAACACTTTGTTTCACAAAGACATTCATACGAAGCTGGGGTATCCTCGTCGTATTTGCCTCATCCCAAAACATTACAACAACAACAATAATGGAACCCACCTAGTCCCCAATCATTGGGGGTATGGGCGGGGACACACCTAACCTTTGGCAAGGGTGGAACATTGATCCTTTGATTTAGCAGGGGTGGAACTGTGATGAATCAGCTAGTAACCGAGCTTGGCTTTTCTGCTGCGAAATCCTCTGAAAATCCAACTAAGGTCAATAAGTAGCTAATGAATGAAGGCCTTGTTAATATCCATGGAGGACGGTATCAACTACTTCCAAGGGCAAAAGAAACCCTTTTAGAAGACACAGCTGAGATCCATTTTGTGGATGTTGGATTGAATTTAGTTGGAGCATACATCAGTGAAGGAGATGTACGTTATTAAAAGACTCTCCTAAAGCTAATGCAATTCGAAAGATTTCATGTGAGAAGCTTAGTCAAATGGAGGTTAGATTAAAGAAGAAAAGGAGAAACTGATTCAGCTGCTTAAATTGGAAGCTTAGTCAAACGGAGGTAAGCTACAAGTATGTGAGAGATTTTATTTTGCTGATAAGCCCTCGAGTCTGCAGATGCATTTTGAAGTACTAGAAGAACCGGAAGTGAGTTGATTATGGAAATGCCTGGTAGGTAGAAGTTGGCTCCATGAATGTTGTACAAAGGCTGCAGAGAAGGCCAGAGTTTAAGGGTTGCATGTAGGGGTGAGCATAAACCTGTCTGACCCGGTCAACCCGACGACAATCGGGCAATTTTTGAACATTCATACGGTCGGATACGGGTTAAAAGACTGGTATTTTTTGGGTTTCGGTTCGGGCCACTGGTCGATACACTTCAAACCCGTGGAACCCAACCCGACCGATATATATGTACAAGAAACGTTTTGTATACGCCTGGGAAGTGGAAACAGCTGTGTACTGCCATTACTTTATGCATGGGGACTAAAAGATGATTGTTGTTCTGTCTCAATTCTTTATTACTCCATTTCAAAATTTTATTTTCCCCAACAAATAAACACTTTGTCCAAGAGACTCTTCAGTCATTTTCACCTTTTTGAAGGATGTGTTCCCAGTTCCCACTTCCTAAGGGCATCTCCAGTAATAGTAGTAGTGTAAGAATTAGTGTAAGAGTTACACAATTAGCTACACCTTTTTCAATTTTTGTGTCTCAGTAGTGTAAATAGGTTGAAGTTAAATAGTGGCAGAGGAGTGAAAATTATAAGTCAGTGTATAACTGTATTTGTACAGCTATTGTCACAAGGGGAGGAGAGAGAAAGAGAGAGGGGGATGAGGAGAGAGAAAAAGTGGTGTCAGGTGTGGCTGGTGTGAGGAGAGAGAAACGGTTTTGTGCGTGTGTGAGGGGAGAGAGGTAGAGACAAGGAGGAGAGAGAGGAAAAAAAAGAGGACAGTAGTGTAAGAAGTTGAGTACTTTTTTACATTTTGACACTACCCTAACAACACTATTGCAACACTCCTTACCTTAACAACACATTTTGTCATAACAATACAAAAATGGGACCCTTTTTTTACACTTTTGTGTCATATAACTTCACATTTTTAACTCCACGACTGCGGATGCCCTAACCATCTCTATTTCGTACGCAGTGGAGAAAATTCCTCACTCTCTCGTCCCATCAAATTCAATGGTTCAAAAAAACCCATCTCTCTCATCCCACCAAAGACGCCGACTCTCTCTCTCTCTCTCTCTCTCTATATATATATATATATATAGAAGATCCTATAGGGGCTCCCTTACATAGCTTATGTAAGGGATTTTTCGTTCGAGATTGAATTTCGACAATCTGAACCGTTAGATGCGTTTAGAATGTGTTTTTAAGGTCTAACGTGAGGATTCGTAAAAAAAAAAATACCTGAAAGGGCTTGATCCAAGCATTTTTCGATAAAACGTTATACATAGCGTTTTTTCAAAAACTGATTGGATCAAGCCCTACCGGGTATTTTTTTTTTTACGAATTCTTGCGTTGGACCTTAAAAACATGTTTTAAACACATCTAACGATTCGGATTGTCTCGGATCATTGAAATTCAATCTCGAACGACAAATCCCTTATATAAGCCTTATGTAAGGGAGCCCTTATAAGATCCTCCTCTCCTATGTATATATGTATATATATATATATATGGAAGAAGATCATATAGGGGCTCCCTTACATAGCTTATGTAAGGAATTTTTCGTTCGAGATTGAATTTCGACAATCCGAACCATTAGATGCATTTAGAATGTGTTTTTAAGGTCTACAGCGAGGATTCGTAAAAAAAAATACCCGAAAGGGCTTGATCCAACCATTTTTCGATAAAAACGTTATACATAGCGTTTTTTCAAAAACTGATTGGATCAAGCCCTACCGGGTATTTTTTTTTTACGAATCCTTGCGTTGGACTTTAAAAACATGTTTTAAACACATCTAACGGTTCGGATTGTTTCGGATCATTGAAATTCAATCTCGAACGACAAATCCCTTACATAAGACTTATGTAAGGGAGCCCTTATAAGATCCTCCTCCTATATATATATATTATATATATTGGGGCCGGTTCCCCTCACACTTAAAATAACACAAAAAATGACACCTCACTCTTCCGGGCCCTACTGCGAAGTTCTGAACCGTTGATCTTGTTTAAATGAGTAAAATAAGAGGTCCTGCAAAATTTCAGTTCAATCGGATATCGGTAAGTGCTTGATTCAAACAGTTTAAAAAAATTGTTTCCTGTCACAGTTTTTGCAAAACTGGTTGGATCAAACACTTTTCAATATCCGATTGAGCTGAAATTTTGCAGGACCTCCTATTTTACTCATTTAAACAAGATCAATGGTTCAAAACTTCACAGTGGGGTCCGGAAGAGTGAGTTCCACAAATTTGTGTGTCATTTTTTATGTTATTTTAAGTGTAAGGGGAACCGGCCCCTATATATATATACAAGCCCTTATTGAACTTACCATGCGGACTTCACTGTTCCCGAGGTAATTTTGACAATCCAAACTGCTCAATATTTTTAAAACGTGTTTTTAAGGGCCCCAATGAGAAATCATAAAAAAAAAAACCCCAGAAGGGCTTGATCCGATCAGTTTTCAATTAAAACGCTATATATAGCGTTTTTATCAAAAAATGATCGGATCAAGCCCTTCCGGGTTTTATTTTTTTTTGATTTCTCCCGTGGGCCCTTAAAACAAACGTTTTAAAAACATTGAGCGGTTTGGATCGTCAAAATTAGGTTCGAAAACACGAAAATTGGCTAGGTCCGCTTGGAAAAGTTCAATAAGGGGCCCTTATTGGAAGTTGATCATATATATATATATATATATATATATATATAGGGGCCGGTTCCCCTCACACTTAAAATAACACAAAAAATGACACATCACTCTTCCGGGCCCTACTGTGAAGTTCTGAACCATTGATCTTGTTTAAATGAGTAAAATAGGAGGTCCTGCAAAATTTCAGTTCAATCGGATATCGGTAAGTGTTTGATTCAAACAGTTTAAAAAATATTGTTTCCTATCACAGTTTTTGCAAAACTGGTTGGATCAATTACTTTTCGATATCCGATTGAGCTGAAATTTTGCAGGACCTCCTATTTTACTCATTTAAACAAGATCAATGGTTCAGAACTTCACAGTGTGGCCCGGAAGAGTGAGTTCCACAAATTTGTGTGTCATTTTTTGTGTTATTTTAAGTGTGAGGGGAACCGGCCCCATATATATATATATATATACAATCCCCTTCACATAAGGACTCCTTATGGGGGGGAAAGTGAGCACCAATTTACCACAGCCCTTGGATCGCATTC